>MU223645.1:7291370-7321050 GCA_018584345.1 Thuja plicata
GAGACAAATATGCAAAGATTTATTAAAATAAAAGAATGAATTATTGACACATAAGTGTCTTTTCATATGGAATTATGGAAATCCCTTTTTGAGGATAATTCATTCAATTAATTAAATAACCTTTCAATTCCTTTTATGTATATTAGCCAAAGGGGGTGGAATTGATTTAATTAAAAGCACTTAGGACTTTAGGATTAAATCAATTAATCATAGGTATTTTAGCTAATAATCATTTGAGATTTAGGAATTAAATGTAATGTCAGATTTATGCAAATTTGGGTTTTCTGCATTTGAAACTCAGTCAATTAAAGTCAATTAGGAGAAGAATTTGCCTAATACAATAGGACTTTGAAGATAAGAAAATGCACCAAAATTGATTAGGTTGTTAAGTGCCAATTTTGGGGTGTTACAGGACCTAGTATTTCTTTTCCTACTCATTTTAAAATCAGGTAAGACTTCTCAATATTGCTATATGCAAATCACACTGGAATGTATAGAGTTAGAGTCACCACCCAAAACTAGTGTGGGAATAAAAAGCTGAAATTTTCAAAAAGTGAAGCTATAAAAGAATTAGTCACTTTTAGAGTTTATAAACTTATTGTTGAAACCCACTTCTCTTAGATACTTCAAATAAACTTAGAACTAGATCAAAATTAATTGAAAGGATGCTAAACTAAAAAATCCAAGGCAAACTAAATTATGTTTTCTCAAACTACTCCCCAGCAGAGTCACCAATTTGTTAGCACTTTTTCATGTAGGATCACAATATAGCTTATCAAGCTTGACTCCCAGATTACCAACTCTTGATTCATACATTGAAAAGGCTAATTAACAAGGATATGATCCTTCTACACTTTGACCTTCACAGACTTAGACAGGTGTACCTTCACTAGATTACTGCTTCTTAGTAACTTTAATAGTGGATTAGAGATCACACACTGATTTTCTAATTGTATTTTACTATATCAATTGATAAAACACCCTACAGATGAATGTAATCAACTTGATACATAGCTTAACAAGCTAAACTATAATCATAACAATAGCAAATAATAGTGAGATAAGGATCTTCATCCTTCTTCTTTTTAGAGTTTTGACTCGGGAACGCTAAACTTTTGATTCTCCCTTTAAGGAATCAACAAACTAAATTGTATTACTTAATAAAACCTTTTAAACTTATTAATTCTTAGTAAGAGAAAAATAGATAATTGTTTTCTTTAATTTTGATGATGAAGAACTTCTTGTCAAACTCTAGACCAGTGCCTAATTTTCGGCAAAGAGTCAAATGAGATGTAAATTCACAACAAACTATTTAATGAAAATACACATGTAGCTCAGATAGAATGCCTTACAAACTATCTTATCATTCCCACACCTCTGTTTTAAATCCTCACACCACTGTTTATCCCTCTGAAGTCACTTGTAAGACTTAATCTCTCCTTGAAAGAAACTCATAAGAAATATCGCAGCTACCTTATAACTAGTATGTTCAAGATGCCTTACAAATTAAACACAGAAGAGAATAAACAGAAATATAAAGAGACAACAATGATATGGAACATGAAACTGCACTATATTTTATTAATATGATGTTGCTTCAATACATTCAAAAGACTAAAATCTTAAAAAAACTCAGACAAAATGAGAAGTCTACCTCGCAGTAATATTTTCAAAAACCTCTCTAAAAAATTACAACTTGCTATATATAGAGGACTAGCCATCTTGGAATCCTTAAAAATTAAAGATGAAACAAGCTTTGGATGGATAGACCTAACCCTATAAGATACTAAAAGAAAAAAATACAATTAGACCCTCAAGCGGTGGAGAGACAAAACAAGAAGATAATCAGATTTGATCTTCAAATCTTTGATAGATGGCACCTTTGTCTGTAGATATTCTAGATAACATCATGTAATTATTATGAGACCTAGTGACTTCCATTTAAGGGCTAACTTACACTAGTCTTTTTAATAATTATCCTCCCTATGCTCATAGATTAGGTTCCAGATGTCTCTTCACTCCTCGTCCAATATATCTAAGTCGACTATTGTAGGCTTCTTTTTCTTGGGCTTGGTGAGAACATCCCATGCTGCAACCTCTGCCTCTGTAGGCCAATTAAAGCTCTAAATTCTTTGTAATTGTGTCTTTTGTCTTTCCCATCTGGCATCTATGATGATCTTGACATTTGTAATAAAATTATTAAAGTCTGTCTCGGCTTTGAAGGCCTCATCTAAGATCTTATCAAACCTTTCCATATCCAATTCACCACTGTCTGATATAAATGCCTCTTTATTAGGAAGTAAGGTATCAAATTCACCTCTCCACACTTCTATTTTGTTAATCTCATCATCTTCTCCCTTTATTGGAGGAATTAATTTATTATATCCTGAGCCAAACATGTTGACCCTAGCCTCAATCTAATTTTCCTTGCCCTTAAAGAAAGACAAGGTAACCCCAATCTGCTCAATCTCCTCACCCACTTGACACATAGTCTCAGGGAGATCTTCCCTATGTGTTTGTAGGGCTGCTAACCTTTCAAACAAAGTTTTTCTTATAGACCAAGTTCCAAAATAAGGTTTTAAAATTGAAACTTAATTATTTACCTCTATTTCCAGGCCAAGAAACTTGTTGTAAGCACTGTATACTAAATCAACTTTGTCTTTTAGGACATTTATCCTATGTTGCAAGATATTCTATAAGGCTTCCAAAGCCACTTTATTATGATCTTTGTCCTTTTGTTATGTTTCCTTTTAAATATCCACTGTATCCTTAGTTTATACTGGTGCAACCACAACTTGCTTAGGTGAAGCAGGAATAACCTCAGGGATTTCTTGTAATTTCTAATTTAATTCTATCACCATCTTCTCTAATGCATTGAACTTAATCAAGCACAGTTCTCTATTCTATTCTACAACACTTGCTTCATCAAACCATTTTTGATACCTCTTTGACATCTGTTCAGCTTTAGCTTCATTCAGATGAGAAAAATGAGCAAGGGCCTATGATACCTCAAAATCTCTAGTATTATGGATAGACCATATGATCTTATCCCCATCCATTTTTTCTTGCACATTGATTAGTGATGGCTTCTGTATCTTGGGAGCCAGAGCCCACATGGCTAAAGTTTGGGATTGTGGATTATATCCACATCCCCTAATCATTTCTCCCACCCATGTCTCTGAAGACAATTTTATATCAGGCTTCCTTCTTATCTGGTCAATGATAAATGTTGATGCAAGATCCCAGCCAGGCACAAGTAACATCCCACTAGACTTAACCAATTGTCTAGCTTCCTCAAGTGTCATCTTTTCTACTTCAAGATCATAAACCTAAAAAGTTTGCAAGGCTTCATTTGGAACTTGGTCACCCTCTGTTAACTGCAGCCGTGATCCTACATATTTCTGCTTCTTCCAGATAAAAAAGATTTTAAACTCCTCTATTTTGATGAAATCATCATAACTCAAAATTTTTTCTTGCTGAAGCTCTCTCTCATCCTGACACAGTAAAAGAGGTATTTCAACTTCTTCTTCTACATCTTCTATTTTCCTCTTTCCTTCCCTTATTAACTTCCTGAGCTAATGGTCATATGCTCTATTACCAGTGAGTAAGGAACTCACTTTATCTTTCTTCCTTTCATATGTCCTGGCATAAGAATGCTCCCCTAATTGTACTTTATGTTTCTTCATTGGGGGTTAATCAATTGTCTCAATACCAGGTACCTTTGTATGGTCCATTATTATGTTCTCCTTTGTGGCATGTCATTGATCCATGGGAGGAGGTCTAGGAACTAAATATCCTCCATCATTATCTTATTCATATTCTGAAGAAGAGTGCCTCTTATGGCCTCTTTCCTTATCTTCTATTATCTCCTCAAGCTGGTTGCACAATGTGCTATAAGATTCCATCATCTTATCAAGTCTTTGCAAGTAAGGCACTTCTGGGAAGTAACCCTCAAAAGGGATCCCTTTCTTCTTGATTTGTTGTTCTAGATCCATTAGATCTTGTAACTTCTCTACCCTCCTTGAAACTTCATCCCTCTTCCAAGATGTTCCTTATGAGGTCCTCCTCTACACAATGCTCATGCTCTTTGGTATTTGGAATGGTTGCTGTCAAGAGTTTCTTTGCACTTTTAATGAAACCCTCTGTGTCAACATACCTGTACAAGGCTACATTCATTCTGAAATGACCCAACCATATGTTTACTGAGTCCAATGCCCTCTTGCCAATTGTGAAGTTGTAAACTTTAAACTATCAAGGTGTAAATGTACATTTTCTATGTGGAGCCAAATGCTCCTTATCAATTAACATCGATTTCAAGATGAACTCCATAATGGATATCCTTGGTGGGACATGGTAAACCCTTATTAAAGTAAAATCTTTCTCATATTAGAAATCTCCCCAGTTATGGTCTCCTATCCACTTATCCACAAATTGACAAGGCCTAAGAAGCTTCAATACCTCAATTGGCAATCTTTTCATGTTTAATCCTAAATAGCTTAGAATTGGATACACCATTCAATTCTGGAATGCATAGAATTCATTTTCCCTTGATGTGTAATTCCAAAACTTAAACCAGAGTTGTATAGGGTTGGATTGGCCTTGGAATAATCTCCTTGGTCTCAAATTTTGCAGGTCCATGATATTGAAATTGTAAAACAAAATCAAATACATCAAAAGAGAATATTACAAGAATTTAAGGCTGGGTTCTTTTTTCTGACTGTCTATGAACCCTTGATGCATTCGGTCAATAACATACTGGATATAATCATAATTTGTGCTAACATGTGGACTCTGAAGATCCAAAACAATCATCATAATATCTGAATATATCCTTTCTCTATCCCCATTCACTCCTAAAACTCTACACAGTCCATAGGAAATATATTTCATATAAAAAGATAAATCCTTGTATAAATAGGGTGCAGTGGAATTTGGTATGGCTGCTATGTAATTTATAGTATTTTTGGGGACATGACCTTGAATCAACTTAGCCACAATGGAGGCTTCCCTAACATACCTAGCTTCTAATGCTTTTAGGTCTATCTCTGTGGTACAGGGGTTGTAGAGGTTGAAATCTTTCATGAAAGATTCCCTATCTAGAGTAACTAGGGCTGCTCCATCAATCTTCTTGGTAACCTTAGAGATGGTATCATATCTATTGGCCAATTCAAAAAAAAAAATATACATCTACAAAGATGTCTGGCACTATCAATTTAGCTAACCCTGATGTCCATGGGTTTGAAACGAGAATAGGACCCTCGCTATTTTTATGAAATTAATTGAAAAGATGGTATCCAAAAACATCAGGAGTCTTAGCATATCTACAATATGACATATCATCAACAAGGAATTCATCATTTACCTTTTCCCCCTGATTAGTTCTTGGTAGCATAGCCACAAATTCAGCAGAGTAATTTCTTTTTCCTTTATGATCATCTTCGACATCTCCACTCTTTCCACTGGTTGAAGCCACACTTGTTGCTCGACTCATCTTTTCTGCTCTTGACTAAACAATGCTGATCTTATGAAAATTCTCATTTCTTCACACTAAAACCTAGACAATTCTATTCTTTTGAAAGCACTAACATTCATGTAATCTTTAGCTCTATATTCTGAAACTTTGGTAAACTTAAATGAGCAATGCCAATGCTTATTTATTCCTAAGAAATCAATGCACCAGTTTATTTGATATCACCAAATTGTTATTCATTCACTTCTGCCATTACTCTGTGTGCTTTGATATCAATTTTTCTTAGCCGTGGCATCTTAGGTTGACATGTGATCAATTTTGAAAAAATAAAACCAATTGGGATAATCATGAGTGCTTTTGTCAGTTTAAAAAACCTTATTATACAAGAAATAAGATCTATGCTTGATATATATGATTGTCTCACATTATTATTGCTCAGTAGACTTCATACATGCTATCAAAATCCTTTTGTTTTAATTGTCTAGCTACTGTACATCATGGCGTGAGACAAAACCCTTATAACTTTACCTTACTCTTACTCTAGTTCTCTCGGCGACCACGCAACTATTCTATCTCCTTGTCATTGAGAGTTAGCCTTAACTCTAGTTTTATTATGAGATTTAACATGGACCATAAGATCTAAAATTTATCAATGGTTTAGATCTTTCATATTAACCATGCTTTCAACTTTACTTAACCTTTTTTCTTTTAGAGATCACGCGAATGAAGAAAATCAAAGTCGCTGAACCTTCTGGCTTACCATGAGTTTACTTAGAGATTACGTGACCATCGTTAGATCCTATTTTATCTGATGGCTCATGTTAAATCTCTCATTCATTTTGTACTTACTGCATCTATTCGAAGACTACACGACTATCATTAGATCATCTTTAATCCAATGGCTCGCGCTAAATCTCCCAAGCTTATTTTTAACTTTAGTTTGTCATGAGACTTCACGACTGAAAGGAATTTGAATTTGCCAGATAAATTCCCTAACCACAGGTTTTCTTTGAGACTTTACGCACGCCACAGATCTTTGGGATGAATTAAACATGTGTTAGCATCTAAATCATTATGTCTGAGTCGCTAGATAATCTTTGTCTTTTGACTTCTATCAACGACTTAACACCGACCTTCAGATATTTTCTCATCTACAGTCTAGATTTTCCTACTGCAAACTTCACTTAGCCTTGACTTAACCTTTTCTAATCACAGTTCATATGGAGACTTAGCGACTGACTGAATCTCATTTTCGCTGAACGAATCATCTAACTCAAGGTTTATTCAGAGATTAAGCACCAGCCTTTAGATCTTTCCTTAATCAACGGTTGTCTCCAAATCTCTTAAGCTTTTACTCATCGACACTTTTATCTTGAGATTAAACGACAACCACAAGATCATTTTGAATATGACGGTGGTCGCTAGATCTCAAGAAATTTCACTTAACCCTTGATTTCTTTAGAGATCTCGTGACTGAATAAATATAATAACCATGCTTTAACTTTGGTAAGTTTGTGAGACTTCATGATTGAAAGGAATTTGAAGTCGCCATATAATTTCTTAACTCATGAATTTATTTGGAGACTTCACGCCCACCGTAGGATCAACTTGAATATCGACCACTCGCGTTAAATCTCCCAATCTTACAAAGTATATTCTTTTCCTTTTGAGATCCTGCAACCAAAGCTTTGCATTGAGTCTCATAACAAGGAATATTTGAAAAGTTTCAAGAGATCACACGACTAACTTAAAACATGAAAAAGGTCACATGAATTAAAACATTTTAAGTTTCTCAGAAAAAAGTAAGTTCAAAATTGAACCAGGCTGAGAATATTAGGGTTTTTTCCATGATTTGGACAAAATATGACCTAAGGTGTAGGATTTTCACATTTTGTATCTCTTTTAATGCTTGGAGATGATAATTTGCAATAAATTTTGGTAGTATACTAGACAGGTTTTGACATTTCAGGCAAAAAATAATCACTGGGATCCAAATTTTTATAGCAAGGCTCAAAACTAGAAAAAAAACCAACACATCCAATGGTTAAAAAAATTAGGGCTAGTTCCTGTTAGAAGATAGAAAATTAACTCATGATACCTTAATAAAACAATAAAAGTCATTTGAGCTTTCGGGAGCGCTGCCCCTCGACCTCGCCCTATACTACGACAAGGAGTGCGCTAGGGGAACTACCCATAGACCGCATCCCCTAGACTCCGTCTTGGGGGCACTGCCCATAAACCCCCATTGAATACTAATGGTTTCTTGGTATGTGTTCCTGTCACCGTGATTTTTTTCAATAATGAAAGATTCACCAAGATTTTATAGAATTTTCATATAATTAAAAAAAATTGCCAGTACAGCTAATATTTTTTCCCTTCAAATTAAATTTTTTTGCCAACTATATTAATTTTGCCCCCCCAAAAAAATAATGTAGGATTCACCAGTATTTTACACCTTTTCTTAGGAGGGGGTTTCTTAAAGTTTTCCCTATTTGTGATATGTCGCATGCTTAGAGATGATTCTTGGATTATAAGTTGAAATTATCATCATCTTCTACATGGTATCAGAGAAAAACTGCTAAGGTTTTTCCCATATTCTTGAGGGATCCATCCTTGAATGTTTTTTCTATAAACATTGGGCTCAAAGAGAGGTCATCATCATGTCTACAACTTCCCAAAACCTAGAGATTATTTATTATTTCATCAAAATCTAAGTAGCTGATTTTTTTGGTCAATTTGGTCAAGGGCACACAAATCAAGGCAAAATGCAAGTGTCAACAAAAATATGGGCATGATGGAGCGAAATAGACATCACCTTCATGCTTAAAATACCCAAAAATACTTAAAATGTCTGTCAAATCATCGGAATGGGCTTTGTCAAATCAGGGGCAAATTGTTTTAGGCAACATAGAAATTCGTGAAGCCATATGGACATTCATTGATCATATTGCACCATTAATGTGTAATGCACAAGTCAATAGTGCCTCGTAGACACTTAAAAATGGTCAATTGCTCTCACACAATGAATCTACTAATATTCTTCTTCAATTATTAAATAATATTTATTGTTTAATTAATTGGCATCTTTCTACTATAATCTAAATTCAAAATCATCATTTCTCTATAATTTCATAATTAAGTGATTTTAATTAAATTACCTAATTATTTCATCAATTATTCATCTATAAAGTAATTAAATAATTAAACATTATTTAATTATTCCTCGTGTCATTATATTTAATTAAATAATCATACTATTTAATTAAATGTTTCCTCTTATTATTACATTTATGTAATAATTAAATTAATTTCCCTCTCATAATTAAATAAATAATATTTATTTAATTAGCTAATTGTTCCTCTCATAAATAAATAAAGTTCAATTATTTATTTATATTCCTCAAATGTGCAAATAAATAAATTCTTTTATTTATTTAATCACATTTATCCTTCCAATTATGAGTTTTAGTTAACTCCACAAATCTCTCTCCTAACTAATCAATCAAATCAGTTATTTATTTAGAATCTATCTAGTCTTCTACTCCACCTCATCAATTAAGTCTTCATGCATAATCAATCAACTCTTAAATCTATCCTCTTAATAGATCCAACTATTTTGTCAACATGCAATTAATTGAGCTCAACTCCTACTCACTCTGAGTTCAAATCTTCAATCACATGCAATCAGTCCCACCAATCATGGAATCTTGATTGGAACCCTGAAAATCTTATAAATAGAGAGCTAATTCTCTTAATTTGAAACCACATAACTACAATCGCTTTGAATTCTTCTACTGGCACATCGAGCACTCATTTTTGAGAGCCCACATTGCATAGACAAGGAGAACAATGAAGGATGACTTTTGGTTTGCATATTCATATGTTTTAATTGATTTCATTATGATTTGATGATTATGCATTTTGTTTATTTGCTTCCTCTTTAACAAACCTCTTTATTGTTGAGATTTTGATGTTATTGCAGGTTTCCAGAGTTCCTTATCACCCCGATTACAACTGGTGAACCTGACATGAAGCACAAAGGTTCAAAATTTCATTTTTCTCTAATTTTTATGCAGTTATAGATTTAATTTTACACAGACATAGTTTCATTTCCCACACTTACAGACTTAAATCGATGCACTCACGCATAAAATGACATAGTTACCCCTCTAGTTTGATGCACTTATAGGCCAAAAGAAATACACTTACTGGACCAAAATGATGCACATACACGACTCATGTGACACACTTTCCTGTTATTGATTACTGTGTTGTTTTGTTATTCTGCTTGTCATTTTATTCATTGGGATTTTTTTTGTGATTTATCATCATTGGACTATAATTTCTATTTATAATATCAGGGTATTTATCATAGATCTACTATTTTTGATGATTGAAGTGCTATATTACTCTATTTTTGTTTTTTGTTTTAACATAGGGATGAATTTTCGTTCAATGCACTTACCTACCTGGATCAACGTACTCATTGATGAAATGATGCTCTTGATTATTTTATTTGACATAATTACATATGTGAAAAAAGCACTTACAGATCTAAAACAATGCATTTTCTTGATAAAAAATTCTTTTCTATCTTATTTATACTTCTTTGATATGTAAACTACACACTTGTGGTAATAAAAAGACGCAGTGGGCCACCAAAACAAAAAATAGTTAAAATCCAAGAGTCTGTTGAGCAGTGTAAAAGAGAACGAGAGATTAACTAGAACAAAGGACCAGCTTGCAGATTGGGAGTTGAGGCGCGTGAAGTAGAGATCCGGTACAAAGGTTTTATACACACATATTTAGACAAGGTAAGAGAAATTGTTGAGAAATTCAATTATCATTATATCAACACTAGCATGCTTGTAGATTATCAAAACTAATTGCTAGGGTTTTGTTGATGGGACTTTGTGACCGGGTCTGCCAACAGATGTAAGTTGTCACTGGGTACCGGGGTACCGGCCAACTTCTCCTATAAAGGTTGTCTAGGGAAATGAGATTCCCCGGCCCTTCAAGCATGTGAGAGTCGGGTCTCGACAGTGTGGGAGCTTAGTTGGGAGTGTGACTATTTTGTTCAGGTGGGATAGCTGGTTATCTTGGCTCGTCTTCTCTAGGGATTTCATTGAGTCAGGTTTCCTGCAAGTGTGCATTAACTTTACCAAATAAACTTCAAAAGATAGATCAGGCTTAAAAGTATTCCGTCTACCTATAGTTATGCTAAACATTCAAGACATCAACCATGCTCTAACATACTACAAAAAATACTAAAGAAATACAGAACCATCAGCTCATATTTAATCAATAGCGAGGGAAAAGAAGGTCGTTAATCTACTTAAAATACTAGGGCAAGGGACATAAAGAACATACAACACAAAAGATCATCAATCTAGAGATCAGAATGCTAACAACATCATTGAGAGAATCCTTCCTTCTTCATTAACATATTTCTAGCCAGCACTGGTGCGTACAATAATCACTTCTCTAGGGGAGCATCTAACTACTAAAAGCTTCTAAAACCAAGGAGCATTGAGCTCTGCAACTAAGAACTGAGAGACACTGAAATGCTATTAGCTATGGACTACAAAATCATCAATTTTGTTGACCCTTGGAATGAGGTCAGACTTATTATTTATACACAATATTTTGACCTAAAATTGACCTAACTTATTTTACACTCAAGCAATATAATACAATTTCTGGTGGCCGGTACTACCTGCACCACACTACAAGAGACCTCGAGATGGAGAAGGTCTGACATGTCAGAAGAATGAGACAAGAAAGGTGGAGTGGAAGAATCGGCCTCGAGAAGGGAGCCATAAGGAGAAAAGAAGAAATCTGATCCACTAGGGATCGAGGCTACATGCCTCATAAATGGAAGAGCAGCTCACTATCTCTGATGTGCCAAGTGTTAGGTTGGGGCGACGCCTTGGGAAGACCAACTGTCAGAACCATCTTGTCAAGCTGACATACCCTGCTGGAGTCATCTACCTTCTGACATCCTTATTAACCGCCTTGAAAATGACTGGTCAGCCTTGGGAACTGGGACACTAGTCACTTAAAGAATACAAAACTATAGGATCCAAAATTCCAGGATCCAGGAAATTGCATTCTAAAAGAATGAATGAATACTAAAATTGCACTTGCTAGGAATTATCTCCGGAGCTCGGAAAACCTTGCTTCCCTTTACTATTTTCAAGAGCTTTCAACACTTGGCTTACACCTTCTTCATCTATGCCATAGATGCTATCCCACTGGCTATGGACAACCTCCAAGCTCTCTTGCACTTCTCTGATCGCATTCCGGAACTCATTTACCAACTTCATAGCATCATGCATTCGGAGCATCATTTTAGGCAACCTTATCAACTTCTTCCCATCAAAATCTCTGGGGGTGCGGTACTGAGACTCCATGAACTCATCAAACTGCTTGAGGACATAATCCTCTGGGGTGCATGATCTGGTGGTGAAGGGGTCAACTTGCGACACCCTTACCATAAAGGATTCAATAGGCCCAAGGGATACTGGGTGGCGGTTACCTTATCTTTTAGGGCCTTGACTGAATCCTTGCAGACCTCAATATTGAGGGCAAGTCTTGAGTACAGGGCCCAGAGGGAATTGTATGTTTCATCCCCTAGAATTCTTGCCACTTTGGCGACCTCTTCTCCAGCGTCGAAGACCTCTTCCAACCCACCTTTCCATTTTTCATAATTCCTCAAGTCCATTTCCCACATGGAAACGGAGGCACTTGCCCAACCGAGGAGAAAGTGGATCTAATAAAGATCCGAGAGTGACACCACCAAAAATTGCCTCACGATGACTATTTTCTTGGTGATCCACCTATCTACAGCCTGGGCCTTCTTTTTCATGGCCCTTAGAGAATCCATATCACCTTGTGCAAGCAACAATCTGGAGGCAGAAGCTTCCGGGTGGACCTCACCCAGAGGCTATGTAAGTTCTTCTAGAAGTGCGAGAAGATTAGCATTAGTTTCTCTTTCCTCCAACTTTTGACCCTGTTTAGCATACCAGGCCTCCACTACCCTGGTGGCCTCTCTCTGTAGGTCTAGTTCACCCTGTTTATCTCTTCTCCCTAGTGCTACTTCTATAACAGTGTAATCTTCAGGCCTTACGACCGCTGCATTTACATCTGGAGGAGGTGTTGCGACTGTTGCAACTATGCTTCCTGTGGGACCAGTCTAGAGGGAATGGACTGTCCATGCCTTCTTAGGCTTTTGGTCCTCTGCATTTTGGGCCATCATCTCGGCCAAGGAGAGTGGAACTCCTATCACTACCACCAGGGCTTTCCTCTTCTAGGGTGGCTGGGGAAGCTTTGTAGTTAGGACCTGACTATTCAGATTCTCTTGGGAACCCAGCGGTGCATTCCCAGAATGTTTAGTGTCATCAGGCTCTTTTTCTCTTTCCTGTTCTTGTTCCTTCTCCCATTCTCTGGAGGCCTCAGTATTCACCGCCGTGTTGGTGTTCTCCTTTATGATATCCAAAACTTCTCCTTCTTCGAAATCCATACCACCTATATGTTCTGGGACTCCCCCATCCCTCCCAGCATCAGTTGATCTGACATTTATATTTCTTGGGACTTCTCGGTCATTCTACTGCTACTATTCTTTGGCCTCATTGGCCTCATTCGCTGAAACATTTTCCTCCATTGGAACATCTTCTGGAGGTGGGTGAGGTTTCTGGCCAAAGCTTAACAATGCGACCGCCTTTACTACTTCACCAATTGTGCACCAGGGTGTTTGGTCATCCAGAGTAACCAAAGGCATTTAGAGCATGATGATCAGGGGTATGGTTGATCTCGTAGGTCCAGGATCCCCAACCATTGGGTGCTCATCGGTGGTTTTCCTTGGTGTGTCTTCGGCCTCTTGGACCGGTGTTTTCTCCTACTCAGGCTCCCTGTGTGTCTCATCCCGGGCCTCCCATTCTGATGCAACTTCTTCTTCTAAGACTTCCTTTTCTATGGGGATCTCCTCTTTATCTTGAGCGGCAATTTCTTCAACCATGTGACCAATCTCCTCATGAAAATTCATGAGTTCATCTGTCTTGAAGATGTCATCAAACTTGTCATGTGGGGGAGGGCTGTCAGGGGTCTCTTCAAGTTTGGGGGAATCCAAAGTGATGTCAACTGGAGGCATAACTGGCATATCGGGGCTAGCAGCTACGCTTGGGGTGGGGGTTACCTTTTTCTTCTTCTTTCTCAACAGTGGGACCCTGGTCTCCAAAATACTGGTAGACTCTACCTCAGTGAAAGTCTGTCTACTCATCATTGCAACCAATGATGGGGATCCCGCTAGGCAAGCAAACGCCATTGGAGTTAAGAGGAGACCAGAGGATATTTGTGTGCTCATCTGCTGGTTGGCCAACCTTGCTGACTCCATTTTCTCTTGTAGTTGTACCATTAAGGGAGTGGGACCTTGGGGAGGTACCTTAGCTGGGGTTCCCTCTTTTTCTTTCCCCTTACTTGTGCTAGGTGTTAGGGATTTTTCTTGTGTGAATCACAGTGCTTGAAATGACTTCTTGAACACTATACCTCCTAATACTGATTTAGATACAAGAAAAGCCTAATTGCTAAGGATTGGATAAGATCCTTCTTCATTTTTGAGCTCCACATATACTCAGGCAAGTTTTACCTCTTAATGATTACTGATTACACAGTATATATAAAAGTGGACACTAATTTGCTATGTATCTTTAAACCAACTTATGAAACACCTTGCAAATGATCAAGCACAACCAAATGTAAAGCTTAACCAGACAAACTATGATTGTAAATATAGAAAAAAACTAGTGATATAAGGATTTTCATCCTTCTTCCTTTTAAGGAGGGGAAACCTAGTGATCCACTCTTCAAGGGATTAACAAACTGAATAGTATCCTACTGATACAAATCCTTATGAGTTCAGCTCATTTTTTCTAAGAAACTAAATGTAATTGATTGATTATTTTTTATATTGGATGAAGAACAAACTGCAAACCAAAACCTAAACCAGTACCTATCCCTTGGGCAAAGAGTCAATGAAAACATAAATTAGTAGAAATAAACCAATGGAGATACTGTAGAGTGCCTTACAAACTACATGTAGTTGAGATAGAGTGCCTTACAAACTATCCTCTCATATACATACTTCTGCATCAAATCCTTATCATAATGCTTTGCTCTCTGGAATTATCTATGAAACTTAGTCCTTTCCTTGAAAGAAACTCATAAATAATTAGACACACTACCTTATAGTAGGTGTATTTCAAATGCCTTATAGGTGAAACACACTAGAGCACAAACATAATGCAAAGAGACAAGATAATATGAAAGAGGGAAAATTACACTGTATTCCATTAATGAATTCTGCTTCAACATGTCCAGACAATAAGCTTTAAGAACATCAAAGATACATAGAAGTCCAACTTGCAATAAAATTTCCACAAGACCAACAGGGACCTACTTTGAACTTCTGTAGGGAAAACCCCAAAACAGAGTAGAGGAGAGGAACCCTTCCAACTAAGAAAAGAAGAGAAGATATAGAGAAAAAGGAAACCCTAAAACTATGTCTGATAAACACCTGTCTCCTTTGCAAAATCTGATCTGCTCTCATTCTGTCTTTTCTCCACTTAAATATGAACTCACCGATGGTTGCCTCTTCAAATAAAATATGATTCTATTTTCCCCTTTAAAATCTACAAAATATTTGTTTCATGTCTGACTCCATTGATCTTTTAAAATCTGATTCTTATCCTCTGCATAAAAAACCTCTGGGAAAGCTCCAATAAATCAAATTTTGCAATAAAATATGTCTTTGCATTTTGTCTCTTCTTGCAAATCTGATTCAATCTCATTCATGGATCTGGTCTTCATTTTCTGAGTAACCCCCAAATCTGATCATATTCTGAAAAAATTTGATTTCCATCTTTTATTGCAAAAAATCTCCCGGAATGCATATTTGATACGTTTTTGCAATAAAAGATTATAAAATTCCTTTAAAAAAATTATCTTGTGCACATTCCAATATCTTGAGATCTCCAATTTTCTGCATTTTTGCCCAGAACTCACCAGAATTTGACATGTGGTGCCCTCTTATTTGCTGCTTATGAACTGGTATTTGACTCACCTCTTAACCGCAGTTACCTTTATCTCTTTTGTATCCAAGTCTCCTAAAATTTTCACTAACCATAGTTTGATTTGGAGACTTGGAGACTAGCTTTAGTCTCCAAGTCTCGTAATAAATTTTGACTTAGCATTTATGACTGGCAACCTAGTGACTAACCTCAGTCTGCAAGTCTCTGATTCTTTCGCGGTTTACCCTTAACATCCGTCGACCACACGAACACATAGTCTCTAAGTCTCTGAAACTTTTCACTTTAACCACTAACATTCAGCGACCATGCGACAAGCATCCAGCAGTTAGCTTTTCTTTTCTGGCGACCACGCGACTAACCACTAGCGGTCAGTCTCCAAGTCACAGTGGTTTTCTCCTTTGATAGTCATCTTCTAGCGACCACGTGACTGAATGTCATGTGTCCACTTGCGCCATGTAACTACCACATCATCACTTCTACAAAATTTACTTACCTTTGACTTTGGGCATGGAAATCGAGGCACTCTAGCCTGGGCATGCACATGGATAGCCTCCTCTTCAGCTTCACATTTGATATGTTCTTTTTTTTCCTTATATACATCTCAAAATTCCTTTGCAGGGTGAATGTGGGATTAAGCTTCCATATGGTTTTAAAGTATTTTCAAAATTTGGCTGAAAATAAGGGGTCCTGCCATGCACTTAATCTATCCAGCAAAGAGGCCCACAAGGAGCTCCTACCTTATTTCCAATTCATATTGCATTGTGAGTGCCCAAGTATATAAACATTAAAAAATTCCATTGCCTAGCAAATGTGGGATAATGCTCTTAAGCATTCTAAAAAAAAAAGATTTTATCATCTTGATAGTGCTACACATAGATGACTATATCTCGCAAATCAGGAAGAATTTGGAAAATTGCTCTAGTGATAATCTGAAGAATTAGATTTGTGACAGCATATCCAAAATTTAGCTCCATCCAACGGTTGAATTAAAAGTTATTCCCCCCGCAATATGACTGTGTTTTTTGTTTCTTGCAAATTCATGTTTATAATGAGAGGTAATAAAAAATTTAACCATTTCAAATGTCCTTCATTCTCCCTCCATTGCTCACATGGCATTCTTCTTTTCAAAGTCTGGTTCCATTATTTTTAAAGTTTTAAAGTCTTCTTTAATGTCGTGGGCATGTAATTAGTTTTTCTTTCCATTTTAAGTGCTGGCAACTCCTTTACAAAAGAAACTTCTTTCTGCATCTATTCATTGGCTTCTATATTTCAAATGCATACAAATGCAGTGCACAATCTTTTTTTTTTTTATTCCCAAGCGCTGGAGTCTTCTACATTTGGAAAAGTGGACTGGGCAGTATTCAATATAGTCTCCTACCATTTTTTGTTTAAAACTAGCGCCAAGTCTTGCATCTCTTTTATTTGGCACTGGCTTTCATACTTTAAAATGCCTCCTTTGGTTTGTAAGAAACACTGACTCTCCCTCAAACATCTAGTGCTGGCTTTTCAAAAAGTAGTGTAAACTTTGCATAATAATATACTCATTCATTTACTATGGGCAATCATTTATATCTTAGAGCTGAATTCTTGAAAAGTTGCTCACGGTCTGAAATGCTTAAAAAGCAAATGGAAAACAAATAGAAAATAAAAGTATGTCTGCTGGAGTCTTTGTAAATGGATTTAACACCAAAATATCCAGTAGAAACATTGAAGGTGACATATGCATTGCAAATCTGACTGGTAAAAATATCAGCAAGACAATCAAGCTTCCATAAATCACAACTTCATCAATTTCATTTGTTGTCATTTGAGCATCAGCTAAACAAAGTTTGTGATCTTGTTCTGCTAGTCAACCATTCTTATGTGCCTCAAATATGCTTCAGATAAGCATCCATATTCTAAACATAACCATTGTGCCAATTTGATTATAAATTGTGGCCTTCATGATCACTTCTGATATTTTTGCAACTTGACCTTTTAATGGCAACTGGCCTCCAGAACAGGCCTTAAAAACTGATTGAAACAAGTAACCTTGTCCTGACACTTGGAAAAAAGGTTCATTCATCCATAATTAGCATGCATGCAAAAGTAATTCTTCAAATTCATCCTCCAGTGCAAGAAGAAAATAATCAAACCTAGCACTTCCAGAAAATGACATAGGTGATAATGTTGAAACACCATAAATCTCATTCGGATCGGCCATTGCAAAATCACTAAATCATGCTCTAAAGCTTCATCATCAGGTCAAATAGTACATTCGCTTGTAATGAGATTGATGCCATGATCAGTTTTTGAAAACAACACTCAGACCAAAAGTTATGACTCTTGCAAAATGACCATTTAGCAAATTTGATTCCATTCTGCACTGCAAACTGAATAAACTACCTCTGAAACCGAATTCATAAAGTCACTAGGAAGAACCTTCAAAATCTCAACCTCAGAACATAGATTGAATGTCATATGTAGAATGAAAAACCTCAATTATCATGTTCAAAAAATGAACCTTTCAACTGAAACAAATCTGCAAAGTTAGCACCTTAACACTTTTTTGGTTTTAAACTCGGTGAATATGCAGAAAACTGATTTGGATTCAACTTAGAAAAGTGATCAACCAAATTGACCAAAGTTTAAAAATATTCAGATGAGTTCACTTATAAGTCTATGATGAAAAACAACCATCAATTATTCCTGACCTTGGATCGGGTGCAAATAGGGAAACCACAAAGTAGGTCACTTAATGCTAGATTCTACACATTTGGTGAAACTTTAAAAAATTGGAAATGGAAAGGCTCTGGCAAAGTGGATAACTGGATTGGTAGGGATCTACAATTCTTCAAATGGGTACACTCTTATGTTTACAACATGGGGAAACATTCAATTATGCAAAATCTTGAACTGGAGCACATCTTGTAGGATCTCAAAGTAGACTATTTGGAACTCTGGGCATAACAGAGAAACAAGACAGTTCTGCAGGACCAACTTTAGAGAAACTGAAAATCTACCAAATGAATTCAAAATGACTTAGGATTTAAAACATAGGCTTTGTAATACATATATTAAACACTCCCAATGTGGTGACCCATGAAACCTAAGAGGATGCAAGAAATTCAGATGCAAACTGGGCAAGTTACAACAATTTGACACTTAGGAAAAAATGCAGATTTATGTGACCACCTCAAAATGACTACTCCCTAAACATGTCAGATTTGGAATTTAGGAGCTAGAACCCACTACATATGTGAAATGAAAGGTACTAAACCCTCTTCTCAAGTAATATTTGATGAAAATCGCCAGGGTATCTTTTTCAAGCACTCTAACTAAGCCTTCTCACAAATTTTTTTAGGGGTACTCACCTTTCCTTATTGAAAATTTTAACATGGTCACTCAAACTTGTGCCAAATTTGAGAGTACCAACACTAGGTCCAGTGCTTTTGGAAGATGAAGTGGCCCTTCAATCAATTGGTCCCTTTTGGGTGCTTTTGGGACACACTCGGGCAAAATATTGGTGACTCGCCTCCAAAATAGGGTGGTATACTCCCTCAATTGTTAAGTCTTCTAAGGTGGCCCAATCCACTGGAGGGAGATCCAACATGTCTAATCCCTATCCCTTTTATGTCAGGCCCTCTAATGGACCATCATCTAAAAATCCCTTCAGAAAAGTCTGAAGGTCAAGCGCCTTCATGAGTCCTTTGACATGCATGAATGTTGACGGGCCCAGAGATCAAAACTGTCCTAACAGTCTACCCAGAAATCTTCAATATCTTCTTCGTGTGGCGGGGATGCCCAGGGAAGTGCTATGGAAATTTGGCCTAGAGGATCATATTTATTTTTGGCATGGTGGAATTCCACCAGTCCCAGGCTCTTCAATTCATTATCTGCCTCCCTTGCCGCGGCAAGGCTACATGTATAATTCCCGCACGAAAAGGGGAATGGGATGTTGATGACCTTCTTCAATGTGAAGAAGGCATGTAGGTCCATCATCTATCGAAATAACTCCAAAAGAATGATTCTATCCCTATAATACTGGGGAAGAAGATAGGGCTTCTCAGAGAATCCAATCACCCGAATATAGGTGTGGTGTTGGAACTAAATGAATTAGTGGCTGTAGGTGCTGACCAAGTTCATCGCCTCCTATGATAATCGGTACCCAGAATCCTGGGTAAGTGTTAGGATATTATGGTAAATGAAAGCACCATTTACCTGATAGAAATTTAGGAAACTAATTTCCCATTGTACTTGGGGATAATGATCCCATGGGGTCAACTAGCTTGGCCCGTTTCCAAGTTCACCAACTATTCCCAAACCTGGAAAATATGGTCTTTGTTGGGTTAGTTCCCATAACACATAAGATGTCATGTAGAACTTGGAATACTAGACGATGCCCTTCAGCTACATGTCCACATGGTTGGCTATAATGGCTGCCCAGTTGAAGGTCTGGCTGTGAGGTGATGCAGTAAATAAAGTAGTACATCCACACTGAGAAATCCCAGGCGTAGGGAAATCCAAAGATCCTGCATAAGAATATAATGCCCACCTGAATGGGCTCTTTGAAATCCCTGCAGGGATTTTCCAACTTCATTCTTTTATGGTCCCTCTTTGGGGACTTTAGCCACTAACTATTGAGATATTGTCGGGAGACAAGCTCATCTTCTTTGAAATCCTTCAATAATTTGGATCGGTTGATGATAGTGGACCCCTTGAAATACGGAATCCCCAGCCCTAAGGCAAAAGACACTGCGTCCAAGGTGAAAATTGTTGCTGGATATTGTAATGGCTGGGGATTGGCGAGCAAAACTGTTCGAGTAGGCACATTGTATAGTACTGCCAGTTGTCATATTAATTTCGGTGATTGCACCAAACAAGGAAAGTTCATGACTTTTATAATGCCAGAGGCAGCCAAATGAGTAGCCATGCTGTCTGTGCTGGTCTTCAACCTGTAGATGGCCTGGATCAAGCCTTGTATTTTAGCCCAAAGTTTGGGCTTTGTGTCTATTATTTCTTGGACCTTGGAATCCACCTTGGATCCCATGAGGACACCCTCCTTCAAGTACTTCAAGGTGAGTGGTAGCTTTGCTAGCATCTTTTCAGCCTTTGTTTTTGTATCCACCCTAGTGGAGGTGGTAGGTAGCTCTGGGCTATCGGGAGGGGTGATTACATCAGACATCTTGATCAACTATCCACAACCTTCAAGACCAAAGAACTGTTAGAACATGGCATATATAAAAAGAACGTTAGAAACTTCGGGGGAATCGTTACCACCCTGCACTTGTCCAATAAGTGTTAGCATATATCAAAATGCTCAAATACTTAAAATAGACATGAGTTAGACTATAGGGTGTTGAACTAAGTGCAGGAGGAAATGAAAGACAAGGGACTCCTCGGGACCTAGAGTCCGGATAAACTAGCCATTATCGAAATGACCGGTAGTAAGCCGTATTTGGTTGACATGGGCTGTCACATGGCCACATGATAGATGGTGTAAGGCATTAATGGTGACAAGTGAGTGGACATGGGGTAACTTGAATGCCAGATGGGATGGGGTTTAAATGTTGACTCATGGGAAATTAATCCCACCATTAAGGTGCCATGAAATAGGAGAGAGAAAGCCACCATTGCTCAAACCAGTGAGGTGCCAAGTTTGAGCCGTGGTGACTCCCTCTCGACGAGCTCGGCAAAATGATGCAAGAAATGATGGGGTGCGATGAGCTTGTCAAGAAAAAAAGGATATATAAGAGATATACATTAGTTAATAGAGGGCCGAAGGCTAAGACATATATACACTAAAATATAGGGAACTGAAGCTCTGTGAGGACCAAAGTGAAGCTCATAGAACAATGATGACATATATACAGTATCTACAAACTCCTTACATGATTATACAATATTTACACAGGTACAAGAGCTACCCTACGACAATGTACATCATATACACCAGTTTACAACTACATAGAGGGTGGAAAATCCTCTGGCGGAGCCAACCCACCAACAGGAGGCAACCCAAAAGTGAAACGCAAAAGGCAGAAATGACAGAACCAAACAAAAATGAAGCAAAAGAAAACAACAAGAACCAGAAAGCAAGAAAACAAAGAAGGCGAGACCAAAAACCTACCTAGAAATATGATGAAGAGCAGGGAAGAAGAACACTGGGAACACTTTGTAACAAGTCTACCCTCAAACAATCACGAACAAGCACCATGAATCAACTTTCAATCAACCACTAAGCACAGAGAAATTTGCAGTTTAATTGCCTAAGAATCTCTCTGAATGATCTAATTGTTTTAATCACGGTAACTGTGAAAATGATAGGTAATTTACATTTATACCCTTAGGGTAAAAACAAGTTACATTCTTCTCCGCAAACTCCAGAATAGGCAGACCTCCAGACTCCGGGCCCGGGGATTCCACGCAACTATGCTTTCTCACAAAATAAAACATAGTTGAAGAGAATCTCAAAGCTTGAAATCCAGCTCTGGAAAGAACAACAAACTCTGGGACCAAGCCTGGAGGTGCAAAAGATAGAAAGAAAAAGAAAGACAAACCTTACGGGAGCAAAGCCTGGAGAAAAAAAAAGGAAACAAAGAAAACAAGGGAAGAGAAAAAGAGAAAAAGGGGGGACCCAACATTTTGCACACAAAATGTAGGGATGGGTATGCAGGGCATAAAAAATGGTGACTATCTAGGATGAATGCCTTAGCGCATTCGAGAACTACATAATCTCTGGTTAGTAAAATCATAATCAATCATTACTTGGAGCATTCTGCTTGCAAGGTGCGAAGCGTCTGAGAAAATACAGCCCACACATGATTCAATCCTTGGTCTTTTGTCAGTTGTGAAGTGTGTGCTTTGAAATAAAATCAAGCCGACAACCTCTAGGAGAAGTAGAGGAGAGCCACTAAATATATCAAATCAAAGTCATCAAATCTTGCTCATTTCCCCTGGATACCAGAATTTCTCCATTCTTTAGTTGTCATTGTTTTCTCTTCTTGGATGGGAAGGCGGTACTCCTTTCACCATTAATCTTAGGATAATTTTAATGGAAGTACTTCTTTCACCTTTCCATCCACTTCAAATTTCTAAATAGGGGAGAAAATTCTGGACCCGAAAAGAATTTAAATGATTTTGACTTGGGCCAACAAACTAGTGCGACTGATCTACTCTCAGTGTGTCTGATTACTTGTCCCTTTTGATTTTGATCTAACTAATTTCTAGACTTTTGAGAGATGAATCTGATGAAGATTACTCATAGCCTGTTACCAAACTTACAAAATAACTCTGGAGCGCGAACCAATTCCACCATGCTAACAATAGATTCCAAGTTCACCACAAAGAAAAAGGTACCATTTCAGAGACTAGATGTTATACGAAGCATATCAATATACAAAAGGGTGGGAAAAACATTGGGAACCCAGAAAATAACAAACAAAGCCCAAAAAAAATGAAAAGGAAAAGGGGCGGTCTCGGAGGATAGTCAAAAAAACTATTTACAAGGCAAGGCACCCGAAATAGAGCACCGAGAAAGATATTTACAAGTAGGAATTTACATAAAATACAACTCTAGACAGACTCACCTCATTCAAAATAATGCTTGAGAAACTGTCCATTGAAAGGTAATGGAATGACTTCTTCGGTCATGGTACTAAGGTGATAAGTATTTGCCCCACAGATCTCAGATATCAAGTATGGTCCAAGCTAGAGCCGTTGGAATTTGGTGTACTTTCCTTTCTTTTCTCGGGCCTTGTCCCACAAAAGGACTAAGTCCAAAATGTGAAAGGCTTTATACTGGGCTCTTTGGTCAAACCATCATTTTACTACTTCTTGGTGATGCGCAAAGTGTTCGAGGGCTGCGTCTCTTTGTTCTTCATTCTCACTAGGTTCAGAAGCCGGACTTCCACAATGTTGTCCCGGTTGCCAAATTCCTGCATGAACTGTAACACTGTGATCTGTAAGTTAATAGGGAATGCTGGATTTTGGCCATAAACCAAGTGGAATGGGAAAGTCCCTAGGGCTGCCTTTATTTAGATATGATCCACCCAGAGAGAGAATCTAAGCTTTTTGTGCCATTCCCGGGATTCTATTCTAATAGATGTTTGATCACCTCAAGTAAATTTTTGTTGGTCGATTTAGCAACACCATTCCCCTGAGGGTAATAGTTGCTGGAGAACTTCAGAGTGATCCTTTTGTCATAAATCCATTCAATTAATTGTGCTAAAGAAAATGTTGGACCATTGTCACATACTATAGCAAAGGGCATTCCAAATCGCGTGATGATTTTTTCTTCCAGGAATTTTATGACTACATCTGCCATGTTATTTTTACAAGGGGTCACTTCAGACCACCGGGTTCAATAATCGGTAGAAGTCAAGATATACCTATGGTTGGTAGATGAGTTGGGATTTATTTCCCCGATAAAGTCAAATGCCCATTGGGAAAAAGGTCTAGCTTCGAAGACTGGATACAAAGGCATAGTTGGTTCTTCTCATGATGTATTACAGTCTAGCAAGTGTGACATTTCCTAACGTGAGTATAGACATCCTTAAAGATATAGGGCCAATAGTATCCATCCTGGAGGATCTGATGGGAAGTGACGTTAGCTTAGCCATGCCTAGTTCCAAACTACCCATGGAATTCTTTTATTATCTTTGCAGCTTGAACCCTATCAATGCACCGAAGGTACACTCCCTCATAGTTCCTATGAAAAAGCATGGCTTTTTTTTATCATGAAGTGTGAAATTTTCAATTTTAGGGCGTGACATTTGTTTGGAGGAAATCCCTTTGGGCATCTATTGTTTAGCAACAAGTACACCAGGTCTGTGTACCATGGATCCTGAGTGATGGACTCCACTGTATATGCCTGACATTCGATGTGTGGAGTATCTTCTACCATTTCTCTACATAGTCCCTAGCTTCAAACTATCTTCATGGGTTGCATTTCCAAATCATACTCTTGGAGGATGGCCATCCATTTCCCCGGTCTTTCACCCAATTCACTCTACATCAGCAAAGATTTTACTGCCTGGTCTGAGATGATAGCATGCACTTTGCTCTGGAGAATATAATGCCAGAATTTCTTCATAGCGCGGGTGAGAGAAAAATCCTATTTTTCCAAAAGAGAATACCAGACTTCAACATTCTTAAAGGGGTAACTCATTAAATCTATTGGTTGTTTCTCCCCTTCAACCTTCTGGGTCAAACTATCATGGCCAAATGCGGCGAAACAAAGGAATATATGAAAAAGGGGAGGGAATAGTCTGGACTAGCCAAGACTGGGGCCTCCACTATCATTTTTTTAATATGGGAAAATGCCCACTTTGCCTCAGGGTTCTAATCAATCTTGGTATCTTTCTTCATCATTTCATTGAGTGGCTTTACAATTTCGGTGAATCCGGTGATGAACCGTCGAACAAAATTGATCTTTCCAAAGAAAGATCTCATTTCCTTCTTGCTGCCGAGCATTTGTAGGTTTAGCAGTGCCTCAACTCTCTCAGGGTCAATGGATATACCCTTCTTGGAGACAATATGCCTGAGAAACTTCCCTTTAGTGACCCCAAATATACATTTCTTAGGGTTGAGGGATATTCTGTACCGGTGACACCTCTCACAAATCTAGGTGAGGTGAGCGGAAAGATCATACCTGTCCCAAGAAAAGATGGTCAAATCATCCATGTAGATGATTATGCACCAGTTTACTAGGCCCTCGAACACAATGTCCATAGCCTTTTAAAATGTGGCCCCTATGTTGATCAAGACAAAGGGCATTCTACGGTATGCAAACGCTCCCCACTTGGTGGTGAACGCCATTTTGTCTCTATCTTCGTATTTAACCATGACCTCGTTATACCTGGAGTACCCATCTAGGAAAGACATCATTTGTGATCCATTCATGATTTTTAGTACCTCATCTAACGAGGGGAGAGGGTGATTATCCTTTTTAGATGCCTTGTTAAAATTTTGAAAATCCACGCAAAGGTGTATCTCACCGCTTTTCTTCCTCATAGTGACTAGGTTGGTAACCCACGTAGTATGCCGGATTGGAAAGATAATCTGGGATGACAACAATTTTTGGACCTCCTGATGAATTAGAGGCTCTATTAGTGGGTTAACCAGTCTTTTCTTTTGCTGAAAGGGTTGGGGATTCCATAGTTCAAGGGGTCCACCATCATCAACTAATCCAAATCATTGAAGGATTTTGAATAAGCTGAGCTTGTCTCCTGATAATATATCAATAGTCAGTGGCTGAAGTCCCTAAAGAGGGACCATAAAAGGATGAAGTTGGAAATTCCCTGCAGGGATTTCAAAGAGCCCATTCAGGTGGACATTATATTCTTATGCAGGATCTTTGGATTTCCCCATGCCCGGGATTTCTCAACGTGGATGTACTACTTTCTTTACTGCATCACAACTCGCAGCTAGACCTTCAACTAGGCAGCCATTATAGCCAACCATGTGGACACATAGCTAGAGGGTGTTGTCAAGAGTTCCAAGTTCTACATGACATATTATGTGCTATGGGCACTAGCCCAACAAAGACCGGCTTTTCCAGGTTTGGGAATAGTTGGTGAACTTGGAAATGGGCTAGGCCAGTTGACCCCATGGGATCATTATCCCCAAGTACAGTGGGAACTTAGTTTCCTAAATTTCTGTCGGGTAAATGATGCTTTCATTTACCATAATATCCTAACACTTACCTGAGATTTTAGGTACTGATTATTGTAGGAGGCGATGAACTTGGTCAGCACCTACGACCACTATTTCATTTAGTTCCAACACCACACGTATATTTGGGTGACCGGCTTCTCTGGGAAGCCCTATCTTCTTCCCCGATATTGTAGGGACAAAATCATTATTTTGGAGTTTTACCGGTAGATGATGGACCTGCATGCCTTCTCCACATTGAAGAAGGTCATTAATGTCCCATTCCCATTTTCATGCGGGAATTATACATGCATCCTTACCGCAGCAAGGGAGGCAGATAATGAATTGAAGAGCCTGGGACTAGTGGAATTCCATCATGCTAGAAAGAACTATGATCCTCTAGGAAAGATTGCCACATCACTTCCTCGAGCATCCCCACCGCATGAAGAAGATATTGAAGATTTCTGGGTGGACTGTCAGGACAGTTTTGATCTCAGGGCCCGTCAAAATTCATGCATGTTTAAAGGACTCATGAAGGCACTTGACCTTCAGACTTTTTCGAAGGGATTTTTAGATGATGGGCCATTAGAGGACCCAACATATAAGGGACAGGGATTAGACAAGTTGGATCTCCTAGCATGAGTAAGGGGAAAGAAAAAGGGGGCACCCCAACTAAGGTACCTCCCCAAGGTCCCACTCCCTTAATGGTACAACTATAACAACAAATGGAGTCGACAAGGTTGGCCAGCCAGTAGATAAGCACATAGATATCCTCCGGTCTCCTTGTAACTCCAATGGCATCTTCTCACTTCATAGGATCCCCATCGTTGGCTATGATGATGAGCAGACAGACTTTCACTGAGGCGGAGTCTACTAGTATTTTGGAGACCGGGGTCCCACTACTGAGAAAGAAGAATAAAAAGGTAACCCCCACCCCAAGCGTAGCTACTAGCCTTAGTATGCTAGATATGCCTCTAGTTGACATCAGTTTGGATTCCCCCAAACTTGAAGAGATCCTTGACAACCCTCCCCAACATAACAGGTTTGATGACATCTTTGAGACAGATGAGCTCATGAATTTGCATGAGGAGATTGGTCATGTGGTTGAAGAAATTGCTGCTCAAGATAAAGAGGAGATCCTCGCAGAAAAGGAAGTCCCAGAAGAAGAAGTTACATCAAAACAAGAGGCCTAGGATGAGACACATAGGGAGACTAAGCAGGAGAAAACACTAGTCCAAGAGGCCGAAGACACACCAAGGAAAACCACTGACGAGCACCCGATGGTTGGGGAACCTGGACCTGCGGGATCAACCGTACCCCCGATCATCATGCTCCAAGCGCCTTTGGTTACTCTGGGTGACCAAACACACCAGAGAACATTTGGCGAAGTAGTAACTAAATCAAAAACTTCAACATATTAAATAAAGATTAATCGAATGGAACAAAGCACATTTTGGAAACATATTTGAAATCAAGAAAATAATAGACGAAGACCTAGAAAAACTAAATAAGGTTATTCTCAGAGATGGGATGAATATAGAAAATTTTAATGAAGAAAAAAAATTTTAAATAGCAATGAAGATATATTGGCAAAATAAGAATCATATTGGAAACAGAAATCCAGAGAAGTATGGTTAGAAAAATGTAATTCCCCTCCAGGGAACCCACAAGAACTAACCTAAACATGCAAATAAGTTAACAGGATAATTTTTTTAAATTTTTACAAACAATCATGATAAAAAAATAGAAGCAACACAATGAGATACATGATGTACACATAAATACAACTCAACAAAGGATAACAATTATTGAGGGTTCCTTGACATAGAATTACTTAAGCAGAATGATCTACGAAGAACAACTAAAAAGATCTAACATAAAAGATATATCAACCAAATCCATAATATACATCTCATATAATAAGACCACATATACATATGATACCCAAGGTATACATAAGAGAATCAACATCCACTACACAATTCACAGTGTATGCACTAATACATAACAATAAAATAAATCCTTTGAAAGGATGTTAACCAATATGCACATATGGTTACAAATATACAACTCATGAAACTGAACAAGTCTCCAGAAGACTAAGAAAATAGAATTGCAACAAAGATCATCTAAGCATGAAGAAGAACCGTCAGATCTCAATGGTAATAAGAATCACTACCACCCAACCTCGTGGAACCAAAGGTCCAATCCCATTGTGCTCAAGAGATAATAACTGGCCCACACACATGAACACAACAAGAAAGACTAAAGTAGAAGTATAAGGATAGGGAATATCAAGACAAACTGGAGATCAAAGGTCAACATAAGGGTATACCATCCAAAGATAAAGATCATGCATACATTAACCAAAACACCAAAATGAACCAACCACTGAAACCAAAAAGCCAAATACCAAAAACAAAACCATAAAAAGTAAAGCAGGACCTATGGAGGAGACTTAGGCTACATTCTATGGGAGTGTCATCACATGGTCAATCCCTTGAGTTACCCTGGACTGGCTACACTGGACCCCGAACCCTCAACATGACTTATGCATAACTAGACTACTCTCTCATGAAGACAAGGAATCTAATCATACCTACTCTCTAGGTATCATCCTACTCTCATCCTTATCATGTACTAGCACTCAAGGCATGAGCGAGGCATCATGATCCATCTTGTATTTAATGTTAACCCCAAGTTTTATTATTAAATTATCACTTATTAATAGCTTACAATAGGTTACCCTTAAATTGGCCTCTTTGGGCCCCAGACCTCTATTGTAAGACACTCCCCTAAGATGCACCTAATTAACCCACCTAAGTTCAAGGTCATAAATAATATCATAAAAACTCATAAAGTAAGATGGTCAAAACATAGTTCCTTAAACAAGATACCTGGAACACATACTGGTCTTTGAATCATAACATCATAAATGCACTCTCAAAGTATCCACAAAAATAGGAACTCACGATGATAAGGTAGGTAAAATAAATCAACCCAAAAATGACACCAAGAATACACAAGTATCAACAGAAGATCACAACACAAAATGACAGAGTTTCATTAAAGGAAAGAATACACCATTCATTTCAATAATAACCCTAAAATACGGCATGACATGATAAATACACTTTTGGAAAGAACTAATTTAAAACTCGGTGATAAACAAATTTATAATAACCATTATGCAAATTCATTTATCTAATAAAATTACTAACAAAACTATAATTCAATTTTTCAAGAAAAATGCACATTAAAGCCCCTATAGATTAATTTATAAATTCTAAGACATATAAATTAATCTATTTTAATAATTACTAAAACTAGAATATAATTACAATATGCAATAAAATATAATGCAATATTTAATAGACATTAATATTAACTTCAATATTAATACTATTATTAATTAATTAAAACCACATGTTTAAATAAAACCATTAACAAAATAAATAATCTAATAAAATTAATATCACTATATATATATATA
>MU223645.1:7321100-7352389 GCA_018584345.1 Thuja plicata
TATATATATATATATATATAACATTTAAAAAACTTAATTTAATAATAATAATAATAAACTTTAATAAAACTAAAAACTAAAATTAAATTAAAACAAAAACTAATTTTAAATTAAAAGTTTTAAATAAATAAATTTAAATTTAAAAAAAGACAAAAATTATAAATGGGGGGTCGGGGAGCCGTGGGCCTCCACAGCCTTAACCCAGCCGCGGAATACCCCACGCGGCCCACTGCTTAACAGTGGTGACCGCAGGGGACACTGCAGGCCCACTTCTCGCAGTGGGGTACCGCAGACCCCTGCAGGCCCACTGCCACAGTGGGTACCGCAAGCTCTGCGGGCCCACTATCTTGGGCAATGGGTATCGCGCACCACAGGTGGCTAGGGGTGTGGTGGCCCCGCCACCACTTAAACTTATTTAATAAAAAAAAAATTTAAAGAATTTTATTTTAACAAAAATAAACCTTTCTTAAACATTCTTTTCCTGTTTTTTTTTAATCTTTTTTTTTTTAATTCCTTTTTTTATGATTTACACACGAGTCTGTATTTTTTTTTTAATTTCCAGCAAAGGATGTTTTTTTTTAATTAAATTTTCCACCCACATTAATAATTCTTTTCAAAGGCAAGGAAATTTTTTTTTTTTTTTTCTAAAAGCCAAGATTGTATATTTTCTAAATAAAAGAGACAATTGGCTCCAAAGGGAAAATAAATAAGAATTTTCCTCAAACTATGAACTTGATGAAAACAAGGAAAATTTATTTAAACTTAATATTATTTTTCAAATGAAATCTTTGCATGCAAATAACTCTTTTGATCTATTTTCCATGCAAATCTAGATCTGGGAAATGGGCAAGAACCTGGTAAGGGAAAAATTTCTTCTTTCCAAGGTAAGATATTCACAGATTTGAAGGCTAATACCCATTTTGGCAAAATTATCAAATTTCTCACAAAGAAGACATTTCCCATAGATCTGAAACCCTAAGGCCAATATTTGAAAATGAAAACATTCTAAATGAAAACCCTAATGCCCAAATTACAACCAAAGCAATTAAATGAAACCCTTATGCCCCAAACACAGATCTAGCATGCATTCAAGAAGGAAAAACCACAAAATTGATCCAATAAACTATTCTTCCAATTATAATCAATAAAATCACATAATAACAAACAAGGAAGATTCAAGCACAAGATCCTAGCATTCCAGATGCATAGAAGACAGGGATCTGGAAGCTAGAATTAACAAGATCAAGATCCTACCTTAATAACTGATGAGAAGAACCAATTCTCATCCAAAGCAATGAAGAATCTAAAATACTCCTAAGCTTTCCACAAATCTCCAATCACATGAATTCTCCTTCTCCCTGATTGAACAACCTCCAAAATAGCTTTCAATCCAAAGACATAGATAACCAGACAATTAGGTCTTCAAAAAGTGAAACCCTAAAGGGATATTAATTATTAATTAAAATTAAAAGAAATGTTTTATTTTAAATTTTCACTTAAAGTCATGCACATCTCAACTTTATATTATAAAAACAAAGTCATAATTGAAAATGTATGAGAATATTTCAATTTAAATAAATCAATTAACCATGGAACTTAAAGTAATACTTAATAAATCAATTTACATAATTAATTACAATTATTTGGATTTAATATTTATTAAATCTCAATTATTTAAATCAAGACTTAATAATTAAATATAGGCACTTAATTAATATTTAATTATTAAATAGCCATATATTTAATATATCAATGTTTTAACCTTATTAAAGGTGTAATTATCAACATTAATATTTACCACAATTAATCATTAAATAAAACAAGACAAAAGCATCACTAAATCAACTGAAAACCATCTAAACAGAAAAACCAACTAAAACATATAACAACTGAAATAGACACCCAAGCACACATAGAAAGGCTCACAAATCCACGTCACTTTACAGATTCAGACAGGATAGTCAATTAGATTCTTGTCTAGTTCTAGGACAAAATAAGGGTTTAGGGTATGGATTTAGGCCTGAATATTATCTCCCATCTCTTACCATTGAGATATTGTGATAGAGAATGCTCACTCCTGTCAATTCAGGGAAGACGTAACCTGGTACCTACAAACCTATCATCACAAAGATGAACATACATGCATATAATATAACAAACAATGGTTGAGACTAGTTTATCGTGTGGATCTCACTAAAGCAAGTAACTACGACTTTGTCCCATACCATACCAAACATGCCAAACAGAAAATTATAACATACAAATGATCCATGCACATACAGATATAGGGTCAGTATTGTTAGAAAACCATAATAAAAATGACATCATAACATATACATAACCATCATAAAATAACCATAAATCACATGTAAATAGAAGATATAACATAACTACGCAATGGATTAATAACATAATGAAAATTAATACTTTAATATCCTCAAAACCAACTAAAATAAACCACACATACATGAAAAGGCCTAAAAGAGTTCAGCAACTAAACAGAAAAGTAAACTAAGGGGTGGGTATTACATCCTCCCCCCCTAAAACTAGGCTTACTCCTGGAAGCCTACAACTAAGATAGAGATATGAATCTCTTAACACAAAGCATGCTACCGAGTCACAAAATACTCAATGTACAGATCCTATAGGACCCTTCTCAGGTCTCTGATTCAAACATTGGGGATCATTCCCCACTGTAGAAATGCAGAAACTAGCTTTTGGTCCTCTATTCGCAACCCCACTCATAGTAACATGATACACAGTTGGAGGGTCATCAAAGGCTGCATATGCTCCATGAGATCTACCAACATTCCCAACTGTAGGTTCAGAAGCTACTGGCCTCTGTCTTGAGAACTACGCTGCACGCTGAGGATAATTGACTACAATACGACCAAACTACCCACAAGAAAAACAAACCCCTCTACTACCACCTCCTCTAGCTGAAGGTGCACTAGACTGCTGAAAAATACCCCTACTAACATTCTGATGCAAACTCTGAACTGGCTAATCAGTCCTATTGCACATATTGTGCTTCCAGTTGCGATAGTTCCCCGACTAGTGTGAACCATCACTATAACCATGAAATAATTTCTTACCCTATTGATTCTGGTTACTCTTTGAAACTATAGGAGGGTTCCTAGAGATCCCATCTCCCTAAGATTGATTACCCTTGTAACTAGAAGTAGGTCCACTAGGTTGAACTCCCAACTAACCACCATGGCCCAAAGCTAGATTTGCCTCTATAATAGTAGATTTAATGACTGCTTCTTTGAGGATCGTAGGCTCAAAGAGATTAACTCCCCCAACAATGTGTTCATTGAGCCACCTAATAAAATGTTGAATCATAAGGGTCAAATCATGTCCATAACCCACATACTGCTTGAGCTCGAAGAATCGACGCTCATACTCTTCCACTCACAAGGTCAACTACCTCAGGCTATGGAACTCGTCTGCTCGCTACTGGCTCCATTAATCTAAGAGGAAGCACTCTCGATAGTTCTCAAGGAACAAATTTCAAGTGACTGTATCCATTTGGATCCCTAACTTATCCTCTTCAATTTTCCACCACACTACTGTAAAATCAGAGAGTTGCATCACTGCATACCTAGCCTTAGTATTACTACTAAATGGGTGCATATAAAAACTCCTCTCTATGGCAATAAGCCATGTCTTTGCCTCAAATCCTGATCCTTCCCAATCAAATGGAGTAGGTCGTACTCTCATAAGATCCCTCATGTGGTTTGTTGCCACAACATTGGGATCAACTATGATGGTCCTCCTTGGAGGGATCCTAGATCTCACCTCACTCTCTATTCTAACTGAGAATAATGTGAAATATCCTTTTCCACTCTACCCTGATCAAGATCAAGACGATTCAAAATCGCCTGCAATATCTTTCTAGTTCTTGGCTCCTTAGTGTAAGACCGATGATCATCTCTCTGCTCATCTCTGTTATTCTAATGAATACTCATGGAAGGGCTATGATCCCTACCCCTTCCATGGCCACTAGAATTGCCTCTACCTTGGCCCCTAGTAGCTCTAATCTCAGCAAGCATGATTCTTGAAGCAACCAAAGGCCAACACAACAACTCAAAACCAAAAAGCAACAAAAGAAAACACATAATCACAAAACAATAGTTTTAAATACATCAGAGTTTTATGTCTATGCATGTTTCAAGTTTTAAACCAAAAGACAACTAATGGGAATATAAATTTCCTAGATCTCCCAATGTAGAAACGTGTGCTCTGATACCAAGTGTAATTCCCCACTAGGGAACCCAGGAAAACTAACCTTAAAATGCAACTAAGTTAATAGGATAAAAAAACTTTAAATGTTTATAAATAATAATGATAACAATGTGGAAGCAATACAATGAGATACATTACGTGCACATAAATACAACTCAACAAAGGATAACAATTCTTGAGGGTTCCTTGATGTAGAATTAATTAAGAAAAATAATCTACGAAGAACAACTAAAAAGATCTAACATAAAAGATATATCAACCGAATCCATAATATACATCTCATTTAATAAGACCACATATACATCTGATACCTATGGTATACATAAGACAATCAGCATCCACTACACAAGTTGCAGGGTATGCACTAATACATAACAATACAATACATCCTTTGAAAGGATGTTAACCAATATACTCATATGGTTACAAATATACAACTCATGAAACTGAAAAAGTCTCCAGAAGACTAAGAAAATAGAACTGCAACAAGGATCATCCAAGCATGAAGAAGAACTGTCAGATCTCAATAGTAATAAGAATCACTACCACCCAACCTCATAGAATCAAAGGTCCACTCCCACCATTCTCAGGAGATAATAACAAGCTTGTACACGGGAACATAGCAAGAAAGACTAAAGCATAAGTATAAGGATAGGAAATATCAAGACAAACTGGAGATCAAAGGTCAGCATAAGGGTATACCATCCAAAGATAAAGATCATGCATAAACTAACAAAAACACCAACATGAACCAACCACTAAAATCAAAAATCCAAATACCAAAAACAAAATCATAAAAAGTAAAGCAAGACCTATGGAGGAGACTTAGGCTACATTATATGGGAGTGTCATCACATGGTCAATCCCTTGAGTTACCCTAGACTGGCCACTCTAGACTCTGGACCCTCAACATGACTTACGCAGAACTGGAATACCCTCTCGTGAAGATGAGGAATCTAACCATACCTACTCTCTAGGTATCATCCCATTCTCATCCTTAGCCTATACTAGCGCTCAAAGCATGAGCAAGGCATCATGATCCATCTTGTATTTAATTTTAACCCCAAGTTTTATTATTAAATTATCACTTATTAATAACTTACGATAGGTTACCCTGGAACTCACCTCTGTGGGCCCCAGACCCCTATTGTAAGCCACTCCCCTAAGATGAATCTAATTAACCCCCCTAAGTTCAAGGTCATAAATAATCTCATAAAAACTCATAAAATAAGATGGTTAAAATATAGTTCCCTAAACAAGATACCTAGAACACATACTGGTCTTCGAATCATAACATCATAAATGCACTCTCAAAGTATCCCCAAAAATAGGAACTCGTGACGATAAGGTAGGGTAAAAGAAATCAACCCAAAAACAACATAAAAAATACACAAAATATATACACAAATATCAATAGAAGATCACAACCCAAAACGACAGAGTTTCATTAAAGGAAATAATACACCATTCATTTCAATAATAACTCTAAAATACGTCATAACATGATAAATACACTTTTGAAAAGAACTAATTCAAAACTCAGTGATAAACAAATTTATAATAACCATTATGCAAATTTGTTTATCTAATAAAATTATAATTCAATTTTCCAAGAAACATGCACATTAAAGCCCCTGTAGATTAATTTATAAATTCTAAGACATATAAATTAATCTATTTTAATAATTACTAAAACTATAATATAATTACAATATGCAAGAAAATATAATACAATATTTAATAGATATTAATATTAACTTCAATATTAATACTATTATTAATTAATTAAAACCACATGTTTAAAGAAAACTATTAAAAAAATAAATAATCTAATAAAAATAATATCACTTTATATATATATATATATATATATATATATATATATATATATATATAANAAAAAAATAATATCACTTTATATATATATATATATATATATATATATATATATATATATATATAACATTTAAATAAACTAAATTTAATAATAATAATAATAAAATTTAATAAAACTAAAAACTAAAATTAAATTAAAACAAAAGCAAAATAAATAAACAAAAATTAATTTTAAATTAAAAGTTTTAATTAAATAAAATTAAATTTAAAAAAGACAAAAATTATAAATGGGGGTCGGGGAGCCGTGGGCCCCCACGGCCTTAACCCCATCGCAAAATACCCCACGCGGCCCACTGCTTAACAGTGGTGACCGCGGGGGACACTGCAGGGCCACTGCTCATAGTGGGGTACTGCAGACCCCTGTGGGCCCACTGCCACAGTGGGTACCGTAGGCTCTGCAGGCCCACTGTCTTGTGTAGTGGGTATCACGCCCCACAGGTGGCTCGGGGTGTGGTGGCCCCTGCCACCACTTAAACTTATTTAATAATTTTTTTTAAAAAAATTATTTTAACAAAAATAAACCTTTCTTAAACATTATTTTCCTATTTATTTTAAAATTCCTTTTTTTATGATTTACACACCAGTCTGTATTTTCTTTTAAAATTCCACAAAAGGATTTTTTTTTTTAATTAAATTTTTCAGCCACATTAATAATTCTTTTCAAAGGCAAGGAAATTTTTTTTTTCTAAAAGCCAAGATTATATATTTTTTAAATAAAAGAGACAATTGGCTCCAAAGAGGAAATGAATAAGGATTTTCCTCAAACTATGAATTTGATGAAAACAAGGGAAATTTATTTAAACTTAATATTATTTTCCAAATGAAACCTTTGCATGCAAATAACTCTATTGATCTATTTTCCATGCAAATCTGGATCTGGGGTTTGGGCGAGAACCTGGTAAGGGAAAAATTTCTTCTTTCCAAGGTAAGATATTCATAGATCTGAAGGCTAATACCCATTTTGGCAACATTATCCAATTTCTCACAAAGAAGACATCTCCCACAGATCTGAAACCCTAAGGCCAATATTTGAAAACTAAAACATTCCACATGAAAACCCTAATGTCCAAATTACAACCAAAGTAATTAACTGAAACCCTTATGCCCAAAATACAGATCTGGCATGCATTCAAGAAGGAAAAACCACAAAATTAATCCAATAAACTATTCTTCCAATTTTAATCAATAAAATCACATAATAACAAACAAGGAAGATTCAAGCACAAGATCCTAGCATTCCAAATGCATAGAAGATAGGGATCTAGAAGCTAGAATTAACAAGATCAAGATCCTACCTTAATAACTGATAAGAAGAACCAATTCTAATCCAAAGCAATGAAGAATCCAAAATACTCCTAAGCTTTCCACAAATCTCCAATCACCTGAATTCTCCTTCTCCCTGATTGAACAACCTCCAAAATGGCTTTCAATCCAAAGATATAGATAACCAGACAATTAGGTTTTCAAAAAGTGAAACTCTATAGGGATATTAATTATTAATTAAAATTAAAAGAAATGCTTTATTTTCAATTTTCACTTATCGCCATGCACATCTCAACTTTATATTATAAAAACTAAGTCATAATTGAAAATGCATGAGAATATTTCAATTTAAATAAATCAATTAACCATGCAACTTAACGTAATACTTAATAAATCAATTTACATAATTAATTACAATTATTTGGATTTAATATTTATTAAATCTCAATTATTTAAATCAAGACTTAATAATTAAATATAAGAATTTAATTATTAAATAGCCATATATTTAATATATCAATGTTTTAACCTTATTAAAGGTGTAATTTTCAACATTAATATTTATCATAATTAATCATTAAATAAAACAAGCCAAAAGCATCATTAAATCAACTGAAAACCATCTAAACAGAAAAACCAACTGAAATAGAGAACAACTGAAATAGAAACCCAAGCACACACAGAAAGGCTAACGAATCCACGTCACTTGACGGATTCAGACAGGATAGTCAATCAGATTCTTGTCTAGGTCTAGGAAAAAATAAGGGTTTATGGTATGGATTTAGGCCTGAATATAATCTCCCCCCTCTTACCATTGAGATATTGTGATAGGGCACGCTCACTCCTGCCAATTCAAGGAGACGTAGTCCGGTACATGCAAACCTGTCATCACAAAGATGAACATACGTGCATATAATATAACAAACAATGGTTGAGACTAGTTTATCATGTGGATCTTTCTGAAGCAAGTAACTACGACTCTGTCCCATACAATACCAAACACGTCAAACAGAAAAGTAAAACATATAAATGATCTATGCACATATAGATATAGGGTCATAATTATTAGAAAACCATAATCAGAATGACATCATAACATATACATAACCATCATGAAATAACTATAAATCACATTTTAATAAAATATATAACATAACTACGCAATGGATCAATAACATAATGAAAAGTAATACATAAATATCTTCAAAACCAACTAAAATAAATCACACATACATGAAAAGGCCTAAAATTATTCTACAACTGAAATAGAAAAGAAAACTAAGGGGTGGGTATTACACAGATGGAGATAAAAATATTAAATTTTTCCATAATAGTTCTAAGGCAAAACACAATTTTAATAAAATAACAAGTGTTAAGAAAAGTGATGGAACTATAACTGAGAACCATGAGAACATTGTGGAAGAAGCAGTCAACCACTTTGAAAATATTCTGAATAATTGGGATGGTTCTGACAAAATGGCCCAAAATGAAATATTAAAAAACATCCCTAGTATTATTATTAAGGAACAGAACAAAATATTAAATTCAAAATTTACTAAAGATGAAGTTGAGTTGGCCTTGGAACAACTCCATCCTGATAAATCTCTTGGACCTGATGGATTCCCCACTTTCTTTTACCTACAGTGTTGGAGCTTTATTGTTGATGAGGTTGTCTCTGCCTTGGAGGGCATGATAAATTCAAGAAGGTTACTCCAATAAATTAATAATACAGTCATAGCACTAATACCTAAAAATTCAAATCATGATGGTTTTGATGAATACAAACCCATTTCTCTATGTAATACACTATATAAATTATTAACTAAAACCCTAGCTAATAGGTTAAAAATGCTCCTGCCTATGCTAATCTCAGAAGAACAATTTGGTTTTATTCCTGGGAGATCTATTGTAGATGGGGTTATTATCGCACAAGAGGCAAACCACACTATCCAACATAGTCATCTACCATGAATGCTTATAAAATTAGATATCAAAAAGGCTTACAATAAGGTGGATTGGAGATTTCTATGTAAATTCCTTGAGTCCTTTGGTTTTTCTAAACAATGGATCAACCAATTTTTGAATGCATCTCTGGACCAAAGATGTCTGTAATGGTCAATGGTAATCCTACTAGTTTGTTTAACATTACACAAGGAATCCATCAAGGGGATCCATTGTCTCCCTTTCTTTTTGTTTTTATGGAAGAAGCTCTAAGAAGAACCCTTTCCAAGGCTAAAAAAGATAACCTCATATCAAGAATCAAGATCACTAAAGAATTGGAATCATGTACACATCAAAAATTTGTTTATGATAACTTCCTTTTTGGGAAGGCTAACATATTAGAAGCCAGAGCAATTAAAAATGTCCTAAATTTGTATTCTACTACTTCTGGACTACATATAAATAAAGGTAAATCTGAGATTTATTTTTTGAATACACCATCTTGTGTTCAACATAATATATGTAGGATATTGGAATTTAACATTGGATAACTTCTATGTAAATACTTAGGGCTTCCCTTAGACAAGGGTAATAAATCAACAAATTTATGGAATAATGTGTTACAAAATATTAATAAAAAGGTAGAGACATGGAAAGGAAAGTGGTTAACTAATGCTAGTAAAACAATTATGATAAAATATGTTCTCTCTGCTATTCCTATTTATCAAATGATGTGTTTTAGTATGCTTAAAGATATAGAGAAGGAAATTAATAAAAAACTAAGGAACTTTTTTTGGCAAGGATCCAATGATAAAAAGAGATTAGCATTGATTGCTTGGGATAAGATATGCAAACCATTGGATGAAGGTGGTTTAAATGTTAAGAATATAAAATAATAGAACATAGCTCTAGGCACCAAATTGGTATGGAAGATGTATAAAGACCCAAAGAAAAAATGGGTTAAAATCTTTAGATTTAAATACTTAAATGGAAGGGACCCCTTAAGTATCTTCAGACACAACTTTCCTCCTAAAGGTTCGCAAATATGGAATTTTATACTGGAGTGGAGGAATGTTATCTCTGATAATTTTACCTGGGATATAGGCAATGGAGGTAAGGCTCTATTCTAGGAAGACTCTTGGAATTCCTGTCCACCTCTAAGTACCATTCTAAATGATGAACCAGCCATAGAATGTATAAAGCGTGATAGGGGTATATATGTGAAGGATTATTTAGAGTTAGTAGATAATAACCCAGTCCTGAGATAGAAATGGAAATCCTTTGACAACCTTGGAATATCAAAAACTTTTAGGAGTGAAATGGAACAAATTGTAAATAGTAGGAAAATAAATCCATCTAATGACTTAGACAGAATTATTTGGGCCAAATCCAAGAACGGGGAGTATAACACTAAATGTGGGCATAAAACTATGTCTAATTTAGGACAAACACAAACTACATTACCAACAGAATTATGGTGGAACAAATATTGTCTACCTAAGGCTGGTATGTTCACATGGGTGGTAGTACAACATAAAATCTTGAATGTTGAATGGTTCCAAAAAATTGGTTATTCTGGGTTGTCAAGATGTGTTTTTTCTGAGGAGTGTGAATCTGTTGATCACCTTTTCACAAATTATGACTATTTTCATAAGTGTTGGACGGGGTTGGCCAACAAGCTAATGTGGAAAATTTCTTTCCCTAATAAATTGTTGGATATCCTTACTTGCTGGACAAGAAAGATGGACTGTGGCATGTATGGGAAGATATGGAATATCGCACCTGCCATAACTATTTGAGAATTATGGAAGGAAAGAAATAGAAGAATATTCAGGGATAAAAAATTAGACTTAGATCAACTTTTAAATAAAATTGAAGCTCGTATAGCAGAGGTAGTGAATAACTTAACATGGCTGGGAGGAAGGATATGGTTTTCACTCATAAAGATGAGGAATTAAGGAAACTCTGGTATGGGTTAAAAATCCCACCCTTTGTTGGTCAATGAGTAGACAAGGAATCTTTGAGATGTACCTGTGTATGGAAACCTCCTTTGGAAGGATGGTTCAAACTAAAATTTGATGGGGCTTCCAAAGGAAACCCAGGTAGGGCGGGCATAGGGTGTTGCATTCATGATGGGTCAGGAAAATTGATAGCATACAAAGCCTCCTACTTAGGATTTGCAACAAATAATGAGGTTGAAGGCAACACTTTGATAGAAGGATTATTGTTATGTAAAATATTAAATTTAGGTAATATTGAAATAGAAGGTGACTCCTCCTTGATTATAAATTCCATCAGAATAGGGAACACTCAAAATTGGAAACTTAACGGGTTAATTAAGAGAGTAATGAATTTATTGTCATTATTCAAGCAATATACAGCTAACCACATCTATGGGGAAGGTAATCAAATGGATGGTTCTTGAAGACATTAATTTTTCCATTAGTATATGAAAAGGGAAAATAGTTCTTTGAACCATAAGTAACACTACACCAAAAGACAGATTTTAGTTCAAACCAAAAGTGCTAAGAATAGAGAAACCCGATAACACACTTTTATAGTGCAAACCAAAAATGTTGAAGAGGAACCCGATGAGAAAATTACACTGTAAACCAAAAGAGAAGACAAGAGAGGAACCCTATAGAGCAAGGAAACCCAACAGACAATTCATAGAAGGAACATCAAAAGACTTAACAGAGCAACCTGAGCATCAGAAACCAAAAGTCAGTTATATCCAGAGAAAAGTAGATCTGACTTCCACATCAAATAAAAAAGTTATGTTTTATATTTAGATTTTAGATTTTATTTAAAACCATTTCTTGAGGGACAAGAAAGATAATTTTTATTTTTTTAATCAGTCTAACTGATTAAAAAGATGCAAACTAGGAGATCAAGGTCAAGTTGTAAACCTTCGATCATAGAGTTATCTTTGTAATATGTGAAACTGAATTAGGTAAATCTATTGTATAAATAGATGTGTAATCATTCTTTTCAATAAGGATGTGAGGATGATAGTATCCAAGGAGAACATCTATGGATCACACTGAAAGTTTCATGCAAGAACAACAAAAGATCAATTTGGTTATCAAGAATCAAGAATAGGGGAGCAACAGAGGTATTAATCACTCACATTAGGTGATACTTTGTACATGTGATTTTAATGGATCTGTAATCAGCAATTGAAGACTGCATACACTCGGGTCATTGAGTATTTTTGTCTACATTCTAACAATTATAGTAAATAGAAGAAATCCTTTCAAGAAAGGTGGATTTAACAATCCTTTGTAAATCTCTTAACCGAGTGCACACTAAATAGTGTTTCTAAAGCTCTTAACAGATTAGACCTTAACCAGTCTCTACATAATACTTCTGAAAGGGTAGATCATCAGAAGTGATCAAAATTGTAAGCCTTAACCAACCCCTTCCAATCTGCAGATAGTGAAATTTTTGTGGGTGTCATCCCCACCATAGTTTTTACCTTCTAACAGGGGTTTTCTGCATTACCATATCTTGTGTTATGTATCATTACATTTCATGAATGCTTCTATGAATGTTTACATGTTTACTGAACTTATGAGTTGATATAACTTACACAAATATAGTAATAGAACAAATGGTTGGTAATAAAATTGATTACATAAAGAATTAAGGATTAAAGAGATAAAAGTTTTAGAGGTATTAATTCACCCCTCCCCTCTCAGTACATGCTTCCCATTATTTACAATAATTGGTATCAGATCTAGATATCTTATTTGGAAAATTTTAAAAGACTTAAGAGAAAAGATCATACAATGGAGAAGTACAAACTAGACAAGAGTATTGAGAATCAAAAGCTAGAAATTTAAATCTTCTATGAGAAGTATAAAGAAGCTAGAATCAAGATGAGATAGTTGATGGATGAAAGAAATATTATGGCATCTCGTTGCAATGAAACAAACTACCAGGAGGGAGAGATACCAGATCTATTTGAATCTTCAGGATCTACAACTAGAAAAGCATCAGACACATCTGAAGAAAGAATCACAATTCTAAATTAAATCAATCAACATCTGGATGGACAAGTGAAATTTCTACAAATTGGTCAAGAGACACAGATGCTAAGAATGATTGATGTCATGAACAATGTTAGATAGGATGAGCAAGAAAGAAGACTAGCTATTGATGACAGAAGGAATATTACTGAAAATATACAAGAAAAAGAGTCAAAAATACAAATACTTATAGAACATCAACATGAGATCACAAATCAAATTATTCTTATGAGTCGGGAGGCAAACCAAATGAATATAGAACTCATTGAAAGAATAGAAGTTATCGTTGAGCTCAGAGAAGAAAATGAAAAGCTGAAACATGAAGTGAGAATTCAGAAATAGCATAATGACATGATCAAGAGAGCTAAAGAAAGAACCAAAAGGATGGATAACTTTATGGATAGACAAAGAAGAGTCAACAACAATACCGGACTAGGGTATACCAAAAATGAAGAATCACCAAACCAAGTTGATCCAAAGAATGTCTATGCAAATCCAAGACCAAGAAAGCTGACATGCAATCACTATGGTAGGCTAGGACACACATCAAATGTTTGCAAGAGAAAAATAAAAGGTATTCCTAAATCCACACCTTCATTCATAGGAATTCGTTATAAATGTAACAAGAAAGGACATAAAACATATGAATGTAAATTTGAGGTAAAACAACCAAAGAAGGAAACCTACATGGATAAATATTGTCCTACTTGCAAAATGAATGGACACACGTCTCTTGAATGTTGGAAGAAGAAAAAGAAAGCATGGAAGCCTAAAGAAAATGAAACTGCCTATCAACCAAAAAGAGTTCGTAACTCATATGTTTGGGATTATAACACATGGGAAAATTGCACAGCATGTGGAAGATTTGGTCACATAGCTACAAACTGCAGAAGACAATGGATGAGAAATTCTAGGAGCTGGACTAACCCTGGAATGGTATGTCTAGACTATCATAAAGTTGTTCATCTGAGAAAAGGCTACAGAGACCAAATGACAAAGACTAGCTCCTTTTCCAATGGAAACACCATTGAAGACATCCAAAAGATGAGAAACAAAATGTGGAGGAAAGATACAAACACTAATGAAGCTGGACTGATCAATGCAATTGGTGAAACCTTAACCAATGGATCTGGTGACATCACCACCCCCACCTAAGAAGAAAAAGTATGGAACTGCATTATACCAAGTTATATTTTGCATCAGTTCCATTATACATTGATGAAATGCAAAACTAGCATGATTAAGGATGCACTATGGTATTACTTGTTATGATTCTGTGAATTCAATCTCATCAGTCAATTCTTACCAAACATCATTGGTGTGCATACAAAACTAAGTTGTCTATACTTACTGAGCATTGTCAGTTAACATATAAAAGCTAAGTTGCTAGTATAAATCGAGAACCATTGGTAATCATGAAAGTTGACATGTTGTCTTTGCCATACACTGTGATCCATCGATAATCAGTCAAATGAGTTGACATTTGTTTTGAGCATCATGTTCTCACTGAGAATGAAGTGTGTGTGCTACCCGACGACTCCATCTTCAAACACTGAGAAGTGGGTAAGCATTTATGACATGACTTAGGGAAAAATTCTATAAATAGTTGATGAAAGAGCTCATTATTCACAATACGATTTGACTGAAGAAGTAGAGCGAAACCAGAGAATGAAGTGACTAGATTGTAGAATGAATCCAACCCTATTAATAGAACTCAAAGATATTCCCAATAGTTGTAGTAGGTTGAATTAAGTAATAGAAATCACCGAGAACTTTGTTTTCATTTATGAGAAAAAGCCCTAAATTCTTAAATGATGGCATCAACTTCAATAACCTCCAAGATCAAGAATGCAAAGAATGAAAAGGTGAATCTAATAAAGAATACCACCTATGAAGAACCTCATTACAAGATATGTCCTGAGGTTTCTTCAAAACCTAACAACGCTGGTGCATTCTCCAGTATACAAGCTAGGATTTTACTCATTGAAGATGTCAGAGCATATATTCACTGGAAGATTGCAAAAATAGGAGACCTAGAAGTTGAGAAAGGTTTCAAAATTATTTTCAATGATGATGAAACTATAAAAGAAGAACATAAGCACATTGAAGTGAAAGGGCTCACACATGCCCTACTATTCCCAAAGGAATTCAAAACCGATTGGATTCGATTAGTACTGAGAAGAATACATGACCAAAAGATATGGGTGGATGAGCCAAAAACAATAACCAGGGATGTTACACATTGTTACCGATTATCCCATAACCGATAAAGTAAAGTAACTAAAGCACCCACCTAAAGCTGACATTGAAAAGAACATAGGTGCAGCATGGGATGGAAGAGGATTAAAGCTATCCACCATCAATGATGTTGAAATGAAATTTGGAGCATGTGTCTTAGGATACAAGTTCTTTCAAGCTAGCAGGATGAATAGTATTGCATCTGGAGTAGTGGATACAACATACAAAATTCTCAAGAAGGGACTGCACTTGGATTTGTCAAAACTTCTGCTAAGGCAATTAGATGAGAACATGAAGAAAATAAATACTGCAAAGTCCAACTCATGTAAGTTTGGTTCACTCATCATGTGCATATTTTTCTATTTTCAAGAATCCTTCCCATCTATAGTTAATGTCAAAAAGGACACTACCCGACCAGTGACCCCATAGATTAGTGAGTTCATCAAATCACTAGGAGATCATTTTGAATCAGTCATGGATGAATACTTTGAAGGATTCAAAGAAAGAATGTAGAGGAGAATGAGGATTCCAGAGAAGTTAGTAGAAAAGTTCAAGAATGACATTTGTTTTATGGTGGACACTAACTGCACCTACATCAAGCCAGTTGTACCAAGGACAGCATGGCTAGCACCACTTGACTATGAGGTTAAAATAGATCAAGAATCAAATTCTATTGAGGCATTGATAAATGAACCATTGGATAAATCACAACCTAAGTTAGAAACTTATGAGGAAGGAAAGGAAAGGATAAAAACTGTCTTAGTTGTGAAAAATACTGAAAGAAAGAAAGATAAAATGGTTAAGACTTTAAAGAAAAATTTGTCGGTGAATGAAGAGGAAATAGAATAGATAGAAGAAATCAAGGGTCAGTCGTCTGTTGGTGAAGCTGAGAAGGAGAGTGACTCAGAATCCAAAGAGCCTGATACACCACCTCTATCACCAGCAAAGAAACCTAGGACTACTGATGCATCTAGGACTAGGAGTCAGACAACAAAGGATGCAAGTCCTTCACCAATCAAGAAAGGTCAAGTAAGGACCTATAAAAGAAAGCCTCAAACAGGGAAAAAGGGGACAACAAAAAGAAGAAACTTCCTCAAAACTAGGGAAGACATTGAGAACACCAAAAAAGATGAACAATCTGTACAAGCTATCAAAAACACACTACCTTCTACAATTGATGAGATATGTGCTTCTATTATCAAATCAGGTACAGCAAATGATCGCAAGATTAAAAACTAGCTAACTCTGAACACCGAGGACTAGAACAAGATAGAAGAGGCAATTATCACAATGATGCATGCATTCAAATATGTTCCAATATAATTGGAAGATAGGATGCCAAAAGAACTTATGAATAGATTGTTGGCAAGATGGACATTTGTATTACATTGTGAGAAATAGATTAGGGAAAGAGCCCTATTTTCTGTCATGCCACCCAAATCTAAAATGGAGGAGATTGAAGAAATGATGAAGAAACACTCTAAAAGGTTCTCACCAAAGTTAAGAGCCTACCAAGTGCTTCAAGGACATCTAATTGAGCTAGATAGGAAGAGTGAGGCTGAATGGAGAAAGATACTTGATATACCTAAAAAAGATACAAGTATCGAGCCACAAATAGCTCTTACCGACAAGCAATAGAATAAAGATGATCAGGCTAAATAGAGCCCTGAACATATTCTTATTACTGATGAGGATGTTAATGAAGAATCATTGAACACAAAATCCAACAAGGATATGGAAATTGTAGATGATACATGGCCCGATATTACAATCATTAATATTACCAGAGCAGATCCTATAGATGAAGATGTCATTGTTGTCCAAGACCAAACTGATGAACAAGACACTACTACATATTTTGCATAGGTAGACACACCAGGACAAATACCATTGTTGATACAAGTTATCAACAATATCTCGGGAAAGGAGAAATCACCAGAGAAGGATACAAGCATACCCAAGGATAAGGGTAATGATGAACAAAAATATACATCTGATGAGAAGAAGAAAACTGAAGAAAAGCATGCAACTAATGACACAAGTGTCATAGGTGGAGAAAAAAAATTTACATATATAGATCACACACAAAAAGATGGAGATCACACCAAAAAGGATGCACAAATGAAAGATACAGATGAAGTGCAAAAAGAGAAAGGTGAACAATATAAGCCAGTTGATACCACTCCTAAGAACACCGAAGGAGATGCTACAGTTACACCGAATTTTAATGAGGAGATGTCCACACACAATTGAAAGGTAAACCCTGAGAAGAAAGAAAAAGGTACAACACCACTGAAGCCTTCATCCAGCACATCAGACCAAGAAGAAAAACTTGCTATGGTTTTGCATACAGGTGCATCACAAAAGAAGAAGAAGAAAACCAAGAGGAGTAAGTTGGAGGTCACACTTTATGAAATCATTGAAATACCAAATTGTGATCCAACCACATTGGACTATGTATGTCTTATAGAATATGGAGAGATATGTCAAAGAAAAGCAATGTAGGAAAAGCTTAGAAAAGAACACAAAGATTCTCTAGTATTGGAAACCACAAGAGACATCTTAAGACAAATAGTTCCTGACATTGAAGTTGATCATAATGCCCCCATTCTAGATCAACTTTCCATTCTCACCAAAGCAATCAAAAAACAAAATGTGGATGTAGAAAAGGCTATTGAAGAATGAGCAGAAAAAAAGTTCCAATAAAAATTGATAGAAAAGAGCAGCCAAGAAGTGGCAGAAAATAAGGTAAAGCTTTCAAAACTAACAAATGAATTAGATCCAATCATTACTGAAGCATTAGCCTTAATTCAAAAGCTATGAACTTTGGAGAAATTCACTAAGGATAATAGTGATAAGATTGCAAAGATCGATTCCGATCTAAATGAAAGTGCTAAAAGTCTAACCACATATGACAATGCAATCAAATTGCATTATGAGAAGATAATGGAAATCAAAAGGTTAAGACAAGAAATTTGGGAAGCAGAATCATAGTTTAGAGAATAGGTTACCAAGCTACAGGCTCCACTATTACCAAACCTCACACTTCTGGAATAGCACATTACTTCGGCAATAAATTTAATTGTCACCCCCAAGATGTCTATAGAAGACAGCATCTATGATTTGCATGTCAGAATTACACTAGAACAAATGCCTCTTGAGAACCTAAAGGAGAAATGGGAAAAGATGATGGAGGACATGAAGAATTCTCATTCTCATATTTTTGATAAGTTGTAAGTATACATATTTTCCCTTAGTATCAAAAAAGGGGGGAAATGATATGTACAATACATATAAAGAAAAATGGGGAAAATGATAATATGTATAGTATTAAAGGGAGAATGATATGAAGATAAGATGAAAAGGAAATATAGCATAAAGGCGAGTATACATGTATATACTTATACTATACTGGCATATACATAGGGGGAGTCATAAATGACAAGGTAAACATATGGTGTACATACTACACAGTTTAGTATTTTGCACATATCAATTTTTGATACTAATGTCAAAGGGGGAGATTGAAGAAATTAATTTTTCTATTAGTATACTCAAAGGGAAAATGGTTCTTTGAACCTTCGGTAAAACTACATCGAAAGATAGATTTCAGCTCACACCGAAAGTGCTAAGTATAGATAAACCTGACAACACACTTTTACAGTGCAAACTAAAAATGCTGAAGAGGAACCCGATGAGTAAATTACACTATAAACCAAAAGATCAGACAAGAGAGGAACCCAATGGATAGTTCACGGAAGGAACATCAAAAGACTTAACAGATCAACACAAGCATAAAACACCAAAAGTCAGTTATATCCCGAGAAAAGTGGATCTAACTTCCATGTCAGATAAAACAATTATGTTTTATATTTAGAGTTTATATTTTATTTTAAACCATTTCTTGAGGGACAAGAAAGATAATTGTAATTGTTTTAATCAGTCTAACTAATTAAAAATATGCAAACTAGGAGATCAAGGTCAATTTTTAAACCTTTGATCATAGAGTTATCTTTGTAATACGTGAAACTAAATTAGGTCAAACTATTGTATAAATATATCTGTAATCATTCTTTTCAATAAGGATGTGAGGATGATAGTAGCCAAGGAGCACATCTATGGATCAAACTAAAAGTTTCAAGAAATAATAGCAAAAGATGAATTTGGTTATCAAGAACCAAGAATCAAGGCTACCAAGCAACAGAGGTATTAATCACTCACATTAGGTGATACTTTGTACATGTGATTTTAATGGATCTTTAATTAGAAATTGAAGATTGCATACACTCATTTCATTGAGTATTTTTGTCTACATTCTAACAAGTGTAGAAAATAGAAGAAATCCTTTCAAGAAAGGTGGATTTAACAATCCTTTGTAAATCTCTTAACTGAGTGCACACTAAACAGTGTTGCTAAATCTCTTAAAAGGGTACTCCTTAGCCAGTCTCCACATAATACTCCTAATAGGGTAGATCATCAGAACTGATCAAAATTGTAAGCCTTAACCGGCCCCTTCCAATCTACAAATAGTGAAGTTTTTGTGGGTGTCATCCCCACCATAGTTTTTACCTTCTAACAGGGGTTTTATGCATTACCATATCTTGTGTTATGTGTCATTACATTTCATGAATGCTTCTATGAATGTTTACATGTTTATTAAACTTATGAGTTGATATAACTTACACAGAGATAGTAATAGAACAGATGGTTGGTAATACAATTGATTACATAAAGGATTAAGGATTAAAGAGATAAAAGTTTTAGAGGTACTGATTCACCCCTCCCCTCTCAGTACATACTTCCTATTATTTCCAATAATTCTTTGGATAATAAAGGTGTGGAAGGAAGAAATGAAGAGGTCGTAGTTGACTTAAATAAGGGATTATAGACAAAGTAAGCAGTTGGGGCACAAAAGAAGATGTATAACTAAACACTTGGAGGTTAAGATGGATATGATAGGTCCCTTAACTTTGTAGGCCCATAAAATTCCAGACAATCTTGGTGATAGAATACTAAAGAAGCAGTTATGAAAGGTTAAAACAAGAAGGAAGAACAAAAGATAACTCTCTATTTTGAGCATTAGGTGTAAATATAAAACAAATTAATTATTGTTAGTTAAGTTTTTTTTTAGAAGAGGAAATGATAAAAATGAAGAAGATAAAATGATTCAAATTCTATCTTGGAGGACTTGAATTTGCTAGGTTATAAATTGGAGTCTAGCATTAAAATAGGGCAAGGCTATTCACTAGTGGTCCAAAGGCAACTACAATAAAACTTAGATGCTCAACATCTCAAATAGCCTTTGATGGTAAAATCACCATGAAAAGAATAATAAAAATGATGTTAGAAACTTATGATATAACACTAAGGGTTGTTTTCATTATCCTAGGGAGTGATTTTATTGAGAATGATAATAGCCACCGGGTGAATTTGAATATACATGTCATGTTCATAGCCTCATCCTTACATGCAGATCCTAATATACAGGTTATTGGAAGGCTATGCAGGAAAGTATTCAAGAGGAAATATCTTGTGGATTTGAACAAGGTAATGTCAAGTATCAAAGAAGATTTAACTATTCCTAAACCTAGAGATTACCAGCATTTTATCAAAAATGATAGGGAAATCTCTTCTTTTCCTATATTGATGGTTATGGACAGAAATAGATACATGGGAGAGATGCCAACTATCAGAAGGAACTTAGATTTTGTGTTTATTTTTATGCATATTAGGATCACCCGTGAACTAAATTGGTTTGAAAAATTTGTAGTAGAAGATGAACTGGGACTTAGTGTCCACTGTGATGAAATGTATGAAGAAGATTGATATTAATTAGAGAAGCTATAAATTTGCTTATGTTTTAATGATTGTCCTGAGTAACAACCCTAGAAGTTAAAAAGATGTGCATTTTCAAATATAATGAGAAAATATATAATCATATATAAATATATAAGATATAAATATATGTTAATGTATGTAATCTACTTCATATATTCATATATAGGTATATCTTCATATATGAGTAAAGAGGTGTATAAGGATATATGTTTTCTCCTTACGTGGGGCAATGTTGATAAACCAAAACCATTCAAAACCTTAACAAGCCTTTTAGACTGAATGAAGTGAAAAAATAAATAGATGGGAAATTAAATATACATAAATGATGATTAATAAAAACAACACCAATTAGTTAAGTAATTATGAATTTCTCAAGAAATGGGGTAATCACTTTAGAATAAAGTATATCACATTAAGGGAGAAATCATGGCAATAAATTCTGCAGAGATTTGTGTGACAGAATAATAAAATGACAAGCCACAAGTTCCCATCCTCTTTTTAATCATAAATGAATAGTGCAATAATTAATACATTTAAGGAAATTGGTACTCATTATGCAATTAATAAAGGCTAGAGGTGGCATTATCGAGCTATCGTAGAATTAATAAGTGTATAATATTTTTTGAAATCACACTTCCTCTCAATAAAAATAAAGAAGAGGTGTTGCTAATTATCCGGCGCAAATTTAACCAAGAAGATAGACGATATGCAGCATATTATTGAGGTTATAATTTGTGCTTCTCTTTCATAGGTTTAAACTAATATGAGTGATTTTACTATAGATAATGTATACCAATGTAAGAACCTTTCATGTCAAACATACAAGAGACATAGCATTTCCAGGAAAGATAACACCAGAAAGATGGAATAGAGTTCTAAAACCTATGGATGAAATGACCAGAAGAGTAGTTGAATTGGTGGTAGGTGATTCATACTTTGATTATAGTTTCACATTACGAACTAATGGAGAGATTGTAGGATTTTTTTATCTCATGCTCACTCAGGGAAGGGTATAGAAAGGCTGAGACTATAGGACTGTGTAGGAAGCTCTTCATAGACAAAATCCTAGGAGGCCTGGAAGCGGTTGTTAGCAGTATCAACTTTAGGAAAATGGTACCATATCCTGAAGACTACATGAAGGAGGCTATAGAGAGTCTTGAACATGACCATAAGCTACTGCATAGACCATGTTTAATGTTTAAAGATCCTGATATCTTTGATAACCATTGGGAGGAGATTAAGTGAAATCTTCACTTTTTAATATTATGGAAGCATGTTAGGACCTCATCCAACCCAAACTAGCTTTATCATTACTTTGAAGAAGAAGGATTTACCATTCCCCCACCACCCAATTAGATAAATCTGGAACATCTACAGGAAAATCCACTTATCTTCATCAAAAATAAATGGTAAAGCAAAAGCCCAGGTGCAAAAGAAGGTAAGAGGCAAGATGATGATACAGATGATGAGTTTATTATTCTCAAAAAATTTGAGGAGAATGAGACTTCATAGTATGTTAAATTGTGGTCTCTTAAAGGAACATACAAGAGATACACACTATAAAACTGCTTTACTCTTTTTGATTAAGTATCCTTTTATTTAAGTAGGATTTATGGCAAAAGAGGTGTAATAGAATATGGTGACTCAGAAAATTATAGGAATAGATGAAAGTCATAAAACTTAGAGGAATTTTTAGTATATTGTAATTAGATATATAATTATGAATTTCTGAATTCTATTGTTAATTTTCCAAGATAATGGTGTGTAATGAAAAGATTTACTATCCAACACCAGGTAGAACATATGAAAATGTGTGTGTGTGTGTGTGTGTGTGTGTATAGTTAGAATAACTAAGAGGGGGGGTGAATCAATGGCCTGAAAAATAATTCCAATAATCCAACCAAAACTTATATCACCAATATAATATCCTCTATTTATCTTTCAGTCCTTCAAGATGTATGCCTTATGTAATTTGTTCGGTAAGATATATTGTTTATCTTTTTCTAGCCTTTATCGAGTAGCAGCAATTTAAACTTGGTGTTTACCGACCAATCCAATTTTAGTAATGTGTAAAGTAAACTATCAATGCAATGAAAGAAATACACATTTGACACATGTATTTTAATGTGGAAACCCTGTTAAGGGAAAAACCACTTGGGACCAGTAACCAAAAAATTTAACTCTTCTGAAGTGAGCTTGGTGAAGAACCAAACCTGTTAAAAGTTACAAACACACTGTTAAGTGTGACCTTGTTAGAGGATTCAAAACTAATAGTTTATCTTTTGACCTAGCATTCACTATTTTTTCAACAAGAAAACCTTTTGATACTCTTGATTATCTCAATACATTAAGGATGGTTAAATCCTACTCAGCTAAGAGATTTTCTGAATCAATGGTTAAACTGAAACAGTAAATGACCTATTCAAAAATACAACTTTAACTTGCAGATTTTTAGATCTATTTTTAGTCCAATAATACCTCTCTAATCAATGTTCTCTTTAATTCCTTTTCTTCCCTTCTTTCTTCTTTTTGCTCGATGAATGCTCTTGCTTTTGTTGCTCGATGTCTGCAGAATTTCTTGGCTCTGTTCTTCAGCCTGTATGATCAAATATGCATGAAGAATTCTATCTTCATCAGAATTATATTTAGAATTCCTCTATCTATAATGAATTACTTGTCTCTTTATATATACATGATTTAGCCATTCAATCTTCTTTTTTTCATCGTAGATCACTTTCTTGATCTGTAAAGATCACCATGCTTGCTTTAATTCATAAAGCTCTCCTTCAGATTTATTCCACAAATCTCTCCTTGTTATCTGTGCTTTAAATATCTTCTTTGTTTTATTTTAACTCATCGATGAAAATAAAGCAATCAATTAGTTAACTCTAAATATAACTCCTGCGAGCTAAGTGTTTTTTTCATTCTTATCTTCAGTTGTGATGGGTGATCAACTTTAGTTTATCTTGGTCATTCACTCTAGGTGTCCTCGATAACAACTTCAATTAGCTCAGTGACCACTCCAATTATGCTCAGTAAATAGCTCTTTCTTGGTAACCACTTTCTCGGTTACTGCGGTGCTCAGTTTACACTATGAACTACTCGGTGACACTTTCTCAGTATATATTGTCCATTGATGTGCACTGTCTGTCGGTGTTTACTGTCACTTAGTGTATGCTTTCACTTGGTGTATGCTATATTTTTCTATTTTATCAATAACATAAAATTTATCTCTTTAGCTCTTGAAGTCTATGACAATATGTATATGTTCAATCAGATTATATCAAGTTGACATCAATGAAAATACAATACATTTACTGATTTAATGTCTTGCATTCACTTTTGCATCTCAGTGATCATCAACTTATCATCTTCAAACATTTAATCAATTATATTTCATCAATCTCTCCCTTTGGCATTGATGGCAACACAATATGAAATATGTCATATCATACCAAACTTATTGTTCTATAACCAATTCAAATATTTGACTCTCGGTAAGCTCTTCTAGCTTAGATTTGATTCTTACAAAGTGCTCTCCCTTTCTTCATTCCCTTAAATGGATAGGTGTAGAAATTATTTCATCTACTTTTGTCTCTCCCTTTGTTGTAGAATCTCTTCTCCCTTTTATGGATACATATGCAGCGTGAACATTTCTCCAATTCTCTCCCTTAGATGGATGGTTGTTTCTTTGAATATTTCTCTTCGTCATCATTGGATCTTTCTCTCCCTTTGACTGATGTTCTTCTCCCTGATGGATATTTCTCTTCTCTCTATTTGTATGATCATGATAGATATTTCATTGAATACTTCTCTCCCTTTGACAACAATGCCAAAAAAATATATATCAATGAATTTCCTTTCCATCAGCAATACAGCTTTGTAGTAGCCAACAATATCTCTTTGTGTGTGGTTTAGATAAGTACCTTCATGTATTGATATGTCATTTTAGTCCATATCTCAACTTGCATCAACATGATTGATCTTCTGATAATGTGTAGGCTGATGCAGCCTCCAAGTCAGCTTAGTGACTAGTAGATAAGGGTCAAACCCCTAGTCTATTCCTCAGGTACTCAAATGTATCTTTTGGCAATGGCTTTGTGAATATGTATGCTAGTTGTTATTTGGATTGTACATATTCCAGTATCACTTTTTTCTCTTGTACTTGATCCCTCAAGTAATTATACTTAATAACTATGTGCTTTGTCTTAGCATGCATCACAAGGTTCTTTGAAATGTTGATAGTACTTGTATTATCACAATAGATAATTACTGGTTCAAGAATTTATTCATTCATACCTTTTAGCAATTTCTTGATCCATGCAATGTTAGAGCAATTTGTAGAAGCAACCACATATTCTGCTTCTACAGTTGATTGAGATATGCATCCTTTCTTTTTACTTATCCATGTGACAATTTCGTCACACATAAAGAATGCTCCTCCTATTGTGCTCTTTCTATGATCTATGTTTCCATCCCAATCAACATCTATATAAACTTGTAGCTCAAATTTTCCTTCTTTATTATACCACAAACCATAGTCTTTGGTATTCTTCAGATATCTCAGAATTCTTTTAACAGCAGTCATGTGTGATTCCTTAGGATTAGCAGAGAATCTTTCAACTATACCAACTACATGTGCTATATCTGGTCTTGTGTGTACAACATACATTAGTTTTCCAATCATAGATCTATATAAGGTCTGATTTACCTTAGTTTTCTTGTCTTCCTTTGTCAATTTTCATCCACTTGTCATAGGTGTTCCAACTGGTTTGGATTCCTCCATCTTGAATATCTTCAAAACTTCTTTGATGTATTTGGATTGTGTGATGTAGATGCCTTCATCCTGTTGTAGAATCTGTAGACCAAGAAAAAATTTGATCTCTCCAAACATTGACATCTCAAATTATTTTCTCATTTCATCAGCAAATGATTTGTATAGCATATCATTACCTCCAAATATGATATCATCAACAAATATCTCAACAATAAAAATATTATCATCAGTTTCTCCTTTTAAATATAGATTATTGTTATCACTTGTTCTAACAAATCCAATACTAATGAGATAAGAGTGAAGTCTTTAATACCATGCTATTAGTGATTGTTTCAATCCATACAAGGATTTGTGTAGTCTACAAACCATTTTCCTCTTGTTAGCATCAACAAACCCTTCAGGTTGTTCAATGTATACCTCCTCTTCTAGTATTCCATTCAAAAATACAGATTTAACATCCATTTGATATACTTTGAATCCTTTAAAAGAAGCATAAGAAAGTAGAATTCTTACTCCTATTCTAGCAATGGGTGCAAAGGTTTCTCAATAATCAATACCTTCTTCTTGTGCATATTGTTTGCATACAAGTCTTTCTTTGTTCCTTGTGACTTCTCCATTCTCATTTAGTTTGTTTCTAAATATACATTTCGTACCAATGAAATTTTTCTCACTTGGTCTAGGTACTAATGTCCATGTTTTATTCTTCTCAATCTATTCAATCTCTTCATTCATTGCACTAACCCATTCTTGATTCTCAAGTGCAGTATTAACAGATTCAGGGTCAAAATCACAAATCAAACATCTAGTGTTAAGAGACTTACTTCTTGTTCTCATTCCATCTCTTTTGTCTTTAATAATCTGGTCATGTGGATGGTGTCTTCTAAAATATCTAGAAAGTATAGGTTCAGATCTTTGTTCATCATTTTGATCATCATTTTGACCTTTATTTTGATCTTCATCGCTTGGTTTAGCATTGTGTGCATTTGCCTACTTCTCAGTGTGTGCGTCCTATTTCTCGGTTGCATTGTTATGTTGCTCGGTAGCATTACACTGTTGCTCAGGTAGAGTGTCAGGTTCATCAATGTAGATAGATTTGTTATAATCTGTTGGTTCCTTCCTGCTTTCCTCATCATTTTTCTCAGCAAATTCATCCACTTTAACATTTAAACTTTCATTGATTTTGTTAGAATATTTGTTAAGACATTTATAAGCTTTGCTCTTGGTAGAATATCCTATAAATATTCATTCATCACTTTTAGAGTCAAGTTTCCCATTTCTATCATCTTTCAATAATAACATTGACTTCCAAAAATTCTAAAGTGACTCACATTAGGTGTGTATCCATACCATAGCTCATAAGGTGTCTTATTGGTGTCTTTCTTCAATTGAACTCGGTCCAGTGTATAGACAGCAGTACTTACATCTTCTCTCTAGAAAGTTTGTGTGATGCCTTTTTCAATCATTAGTGTTCTGGCACAATAAACAATTGATCTATTCCTCCTTTTAGCATTCCTATTTTGTTGTGGTGTTCTCGGTGCAGAAACCTATCTTTTAATCCCATGCTCATTACAAAAGTTAGTGAGTTCATCAGAAATAAATTCTCCTCCTCTATCTAATCTTAGGCATTTTAGTACTTTTCCACTTTGTTTTTCAAATTTATCTTTATACCATTTGAACATCTTAAATACTTCGTATTTCGCTTTTAAAAACATGATAGTCATCATCCTAGAAAAATCATCAACAAATAGCATGAAGTATCTATCACCATAATAGCTCTTTGTTCTTATTGGTCCACATAAGTTAGTATGGAGTAACTATAGAATAGCATTATATGTGTAGGTTTTTCTCTTGAAACTAGATTTTTTTATTTTTCCTTTTTGACAACTCTTGCACATGACATGGTCGAGCTTTGACATACTCGATAAGCCTCTTACTTTTCTTTTCTTTTTTATCCTAACCATGATGTCAAAATTCACATGACATAACCTTTTATGTCACAATCAAACATTTTCATTTATATCCAATAAACAAGTGGTCTTAATATCATCACAATAGAATAGATTACATTTTGTTTTTTCACTAGTACCAATCAAATTTCCTGTTCCATTATAGATCTTTACCTTTTGTTCTCAAATGCAACTCGGTGTCCTATGTTATTCAGCTGTGAAACACTCAATAGATTATAGTTAAGTCCTTTCACCCAATATGCATTTTCACATTTGATCAAAGTTAAGTCCCTATTCAACATGATGGTTCCTTTTCCTTCAACTAGGCAAGGTGAGTCATTACCCATTCTAATTGATCCACCATTATAATATTCAAAAGTTTCAAAATTTTCCTTATCTCAAGTCATGTGGTGAGTACAGCCACTATCAATAATCCAGACATCATTTTTGCTAACTTTATATATGAGTGCATTTTCAACATGCATTTCTTATTCGTCTAAATCATCCTTCATAGCAACAAATACTACCTCAACATATTCATCAGACTCGGTGTCAGTATTTTCAACTTTGTTCTCAACTAGGTAACAAGCCTTCTTGCTTTGTCCTTGTAGTCTCAGTTATCTCTTCTGTCAAGGTGTCAGTTGCTTCTGTAGTATCGATTATCACTTCTGTCAAACTTCTTTTCATAAGATATGTCATTGTTTCTTTCATATTTTCTCTTGTTAGGGCATCTAGCAGCAAAATGTCCAATTTCTTTACAATTAAAATAGACCAATGGTAATTTACCTTTGTATCTACCTTTTCCTCTATGTAGTCTTCTAGCCATTATTTCTTCAATTTCATCAAGTTATTGTTCATCACTATCATTTCTCATAGTGTGTTTATGACTAGATTTGTTTATTTTCAGAGAAGATTTGAATGCAGACTCAATAGTTGGTAAGACATTGTTGTCATAGTTGTTCATATCAAATGAAATAAGTCTACCAATCAAACTATCAAGAGTAACATTGTTATTTTATACTACTCTCATTTCTTGAATTTTAGATACTCTAATAGCATAAATAGATAGTAAGGTTCTCATAATTTTACTTACAATTGTTTCTTCCTCAATTACTCCTCCTACTCCTTGGATGGCATTAACAACTTTTTTGATTCTACTACTGTACTGAGTGATGTTCTCTCCTTCTTTCATTCTTAGGTTATCAAAATTTCCTCGTAGGCTTTCAGCTTTAGCTCTTAGCATATTTGTATCTCCTCCATATACTAGCTTGAGTTTGTCCCACATTTTCTTTGCAGTGGTGCATGATTTGACATATTCAAATTCAACATCAGATAGTGAAGAAGCAAGTTCTATCATCATAGAATTGTGTTCATGTTTGTCTCTTAATTTATCAATAGTTAGAGGTCCAGTAGGTGCAACATATTTAGCATCCAAGTATTGTGTGACATCATTTCCAATACCTGATAGGTGGATTCTTATCTTGCCTTGCCATGATGAAAATTTGTCCTTGTTCAACTTAGGAACATCCCTTTTACTCATCTTGTGATCTCTAGCTTGAGTCTTTAAACTCTCTTCCAATCACCAAAGCTCTGATACCAATTGTTAGAATATTTGAGAGGGGGGGTGAATCACTGGCCTTAAAAATAATTCCAACAATCCCACCCAAACTTATATAAAAAATATAATATCCTCTAGTTATCTTGAAATCCTTCAAGATGTATGCCTTATGTAATTCTAACAAATATATACTGCTCGGTAAGATATATTGTTTATCTTTTTCTAGCCTTTACCGAGTAGCAGCAATTTAAACTTAGTGTTTATCAACCAATCCAATTTTAGTAATGTGTAAATTAAAATATCAATGCAATGAAAGAAATACACATTTGATACATGGATTTAAATGTGGAAACCCTGTTAAGGGAAAAACCCACTTGGGATCGGTAACCCAAAATTTTCACTCTTTTGAAGTGAGCTCAGTGAAGAGCCAACCCTGTTAAAGGTTACAAACACATTATTATTTGCGACCTTGTTAGAGGATTCAAAACTAACAGTTTATCTTTTGACCTAGCATTTACTATGTTGTCAACAAGAAAACATTTTGATACTCTTGAGTATCTCAATACATTAAGGATGGTTAAATCCTACTCGGTTAAGAGATTTTCTGAATCAATGATTAAATTGAAATAGTAAATGATTTGTTCAACAGTACAACTTTAACTTACAGGTTTTTAGATCTATTGTTAGTCTAATAATACCTCTTTGATCAATGTTCTCTTCAATTCCTTTTGTCCCCTTCTTTCTTCTTTCTTCTCGATGAATGCTCTTGCTTTTGTTGCTTGGTTTCTGCAGAATTTATTGGCTCTGTTCTTCAGCCTATATGATCATATCTGCATGAAGACTTATATCTTCATTAGAATTATATTCAGAATTCCTCTATCTATAATGAATTACTTATCTCTTTATATAGACATAATTTAGCCAGTCAATCTTCTTGTTTTCATCGTAGAACAATTTCTTGATCCGTAAAGCTTTCCATTCTTGCTTTAATCCATAAATCTCTCCTTCAGATTTATTCCACAAATATCTCCTTGTTATCTGTTATTTTAATCTCTTCTTTGTTTTAGTTTAACTGATTGATGAAAATAAAGCAATCAATCAGTTAACTCTAAATATAGCTCCTGCCAGCTACGTGTTTTTGTCATTCTTTATCTTCAGTTTTGATCGATGATCAAATTTAGTTTATCTCAATCATTGACTCCAGTTGTCCTCGGTAACAACTTCGGTTGGCTTGGTGAAAACTCCAGTTATGCTCGGTAAATAGCTCTTGATTATTAACCACTTGCTCGGTTAATACGGTTCTTGGTTTACACTATGAACTCCTCTGTGACACTTTCTCAGTTTATACTGTCCATCACTGTGCACTGTCCATCAGTGTTTATTGTCCCTCAGTGTACACTATCACTCGGTGTATACTAGCTTTTTATGTTTTACCGATAACATAAACTTTATCTCTTTAGCTCTTGAAGTCTATGAATATATGTATATGATCAATTAGATTATATCAAGTTGACATCAATGACAATACAATACATTAACTGATTTAATGTCTT
>MU223645.1:7368835-7385219 GCA_018584345.1 Thuja plicata
TTTCTAATCATTTAGCTTAGTTTTCAATTAAATCTCTCATTCTTAGGAGTGTATTGTCACTGAATGGTGCATAATCTGAGGGCATAATTATGGCATTTTTCAAACTCTTCCTAGATAGGGAGCAATAGGTCGATGTTAGGATTTTGTTCTTATATGCTCACTAATCCTTGTTTTACACTAACATAATGACTTATTTAAGTGTTGTGTCTCTCTCATCAGGTACAAAATATACACTCACACTAGGCATGATAGAAAAAATTTCAATCAAAGGTGATTTGGTAGGGCTTTTCCTGTTTAAAATTTTTAAATTTTAGTATTTCTGGATATTTAAGTATTTTGGATTAAGAGTAAACATAGTGTCATTAAGTTAATAGCCCAATGATGATAGTTAAAAGTGTTATCCTCATTTGAGTGTGATACATTTATCCTTTCAATACAAGGTAACTAATTGTTTGTTGGCTATGTTTCTTAGGAATGATAGTTAGTATTATTCATCTTAAGTAGATTAAACATGTTTTAAATTAGAACTAAGGAATACTCAAGTCTTACATTTAAACATTATCCTCTTAATAAGGTATCTGACTTTGACCTTTACAAAGGTGGCTCTCATAAGGACTAATGAAATATGGTATCTTGATTAAGCAATTTTTCTTTAGTTGTATAATGTATACAAGAATAGCTTAACTCAGATGGGCAGGACAGGGTTCAGTGGTTTGGTTTTTGGTATGGTCTGTGATGAACAGGGTACCCATTTTTTTAAAAAATTAGTTTCAAAGGCAATAGCACCAATAGTGCATAATGTAATTCCAAAGGCTAAAATAACTAGAGGAATGTTCTTAGATGTGGTTTCAATGTAAAATATGGTGTAATACCATCTTTGTAAATGAGGGAATGCCCTCATAATTATATATAATATGATCATCTGGACTTCAATCTTGGGCTAGACTACAGGTTTTCTTCTCCATTCTTGGTGCAGGGGCACCTAGGTTAAAGAACATTTTTTGTAAGGTGTTTTGTTCCACCATTCTTGTAATGACTGAGGTCAATCAGTGAACAAACACCATAGTTTATTTTTAGCTTGTTTTTAGTTTAAGTATGTGTTGGGGTAGTTTATAAACCTCTGGAAATCCAACCAAGGCACTAGGAACCATAATTGGTTAAATGGCAGTACGAAAATATGCTCGAGCAATACTATTACTCAGGTTATACTGGTGCTCGGGCAATATTGTTGCTTGATTACACTAACATTCAAGCAGTTTTACTGCTCAAGTATATCGCTCAGGTTTGTTGCTCAGGTTTGTTGCTTAGGTGTGTCACTCAGGTTTGTTGCTCGGGATTGTTGACTGACGCTTGGGTGTCGTAGACCAGTTTGTTTTGGCGCTTGGGACTAGTGCTCGGTAATGGCGGTCTGTTACTCGGTTATGTCATTTAATGACCTAGGAAACATGAGATTTGACATTTATGACTAGATGGGTCAACTACAACGGCTTCTAACATGTCATTTTTGTCTTGGATGAACAAGGACACCTATTCCAGTGATGAAAGGGTAATTTATTGATTTCCCATGCATTCTTTACTAAGGTTGTTGAAGTTGTCTGAGGGCATGAGATATTTGGTGAGATGGTTATATAGTTAAAAGTATGTAATTGATGTAGGAGAATAGATGGTAGAGGATTGTACATGTAATAGATTTCATATTGTGAATAGAAATATAGAGAGTATTTGGGAACTATCTTCTGTAATATGTTATGTGTTCTATCTGTAATCAGTTTAGTTTGGTTTTTCAGGTTGAACCAGTTGGTTTAGCTTGGAAAATAAATCTATCCTAGTAGATTTTATAAAATGAATTAGTATCTTAACAGTGGGAACTGGGTCTAGAGCACTTGAGGTGAAGATCTTAGTGACTTCCTCAAGGTAGGGTTTGATAATACCCTATAAGGTCCATTAAGAGACCTTGGAGTAGAGTTAGGCTAACTCTCAGTAGAAACTAGACCTCAGTTCTACATTAGATTGGTATCAGAGAAAGTTGAGAGATTGGGCTTGTGTTGTTTGGGTGTGATTTTGTGAAGAGTCGGTAAATTGGTCCAACATGGTGTCCAATGTAGAGCAAGAAAGAGAGGTTGGAGAGAAGAAAGAAGAGAGCAGACTCCTGAAGGAACATTTAGCCAAAATGGCATGTAAGTTAGAAGAAGTGAAGCTTCAAACTACAATAGTCAATGAACTAATGAGAGAAGCTGATGAAAAGGGTAAATTAGTGGTCGAGGAGGACATGATCCCAGAGCCAGACTATGTGCTTCAAGAAGATCCATTCTTGAAAGCGTTGAAGGCAATGAGTGGTAATTCCTTAGAAGGTGTGCCTCTATTTAGTGGCAAGCTGGATCTAGAATTAATCATGGAATGGATAGAAGGACTTGAAAATTACTTTGACTGTGATAGTGTGATAGAAGCTCAGAAAATTAGAATATCTAAGACAAGATTCAGATAAAATTATCTCATGTGGTGTAAATTTGTCCAAGATGAAAGGACAAAAGGATGAAAGAACCCCATAACCAGTAGGAAAGGCATGGTGGCTAAGATGAAGAAAACTTACCTTCCTGATGATTATGAAGTGCAGTTGCACAAGAAAAGGTAGAATCTGAGACAGAAAGACATAGAATCTAGTGCCTATACAAAAAAATTCCATAATCTATGCTTAAGGTCCCATGTAGTGGAAGAAGAAAGCCTAAAAGTGGCAAGATATCTGAATGGCCTCAAATGGAGTATTCAGGAGGAAATTAGTCTCTTAAGCCCCAAGACTGTACACCAATGCTATATGTAACCACCCTAATTTGGTCTGCTATGACTAAAAACCCTATTTGCCCTAAGTGTGACCATACCCTCAATTATGTCCAAACAACTTTATTACTATTTGGCATAATTCTTTGAATCAATTTAATTTCCTAAGGTGATTAAAATCACTAAGTTAATTGTTTTAGCCAAAATTAATAATCGATCAAATACATGGCTAAAATGATTAATTTACTAGGAATTAAATAAAGTCCTAAATCATTTTCTCACTTGCAAAAGAACCAATCCCCTAGCTTGATTAATCTAATTAATTGGCTATAGTCCTTTAATTATTAAAAAGAAATTAAGTTGTTCAAATAATTAAATTTCCTATTTTTGAATAAATTGAATAAATTTAATTTATTTCATTAATATTCCTATAAACCCCCAACCTAACCCAACTCAACCACTTGGACCCTAGGTTCAAACCTTTCCCAACCCATTCACCCTTGCTAACCTTCTTCTAATCCTAATCTAATTCTAACCCCCCTTCCTAATGAAGTCACATTCCATTAAGGAAGTGATTAGGGACTCAACCCACTTGAGAGAGTCAACTTTCTCAGGCTTGACTTCTCTAAGGACCAACTTTCCAAGTTGAGCCTTACTCCCTCCCATGCCTCTTAATAAATTTTATTAATGACCCCTTAATAGATATTCCCTCTTGCCCATCCTCATTAATGCCCAAGGAATTAATGGCTCTTACACTTCATTAATGACCTTAGGGGCTCCATTAATGAACCTTGTCTCCCCTCTCTCTCTCCCATTCTTCTATAAATTGAAGAGGTTTGGAGCTTATAATAAGCCTTAATTATTAAATAGTAGTGTTGTTATGCCAAGATTTTGAAGGAATCTCAAAGTATTGTTATGCTACTCATTCCTTCATAGCTTCATGCACACTCCATAGTTACTTTCTTGCATGGTTATAATGCTCATTTTTAGACTAATATGCATGCTTAAATAATCAAATAGTTGTTTTAAACTTGAATCTTTCATGCTAGGTTGTTTATGTCACTGGCATTAGCATAATCTAAGGGTTGTTACATTATTTACTACACTCATCCTAGTTAGAAAGAAATAGGTCAATGTTAGGGTTTTATATACTCATTAACCCTTGTTTCCCACTAACAGAATGACTTATTGAAGTGTTGTGTCGCAGGTAACAAGTGAAAAAATATACACACACACTATAAACTAGCTCTCAAGGTAGAGGATTGTATATGCTAAATTTGGCCTTGTTACTGAGCCATACACTTCAACATACTCCTTGTTCATCATCCACATACAGAAGTGAACATGAGTTATTCATCCTGCATGCCTGTATGATTCAACCTGTTGTTTTCTATCTAGATGGGGTTTCAAATAGCTCTCAGAATGAGAGTCTCACAACCATAGACCAATCTAAGAACGAAGGCTTTTTCTCCATGAATGTGATGCAAGATAATGCAAGATTAATCTAAGAACATGAAAGATGAAAGATTAATCTAAAAATTAAAATGAGATTAAACTAAGACATGATTGCAATGCAATTAATCTAAAAAATTGACATTAAATTTATTGCAAATGAGATTTTTAACTAGAAATGAGATTATGAACTAAATGTAGCAGCAATTCTTTATTCTAACAATGCATAAAAATGACTGGGGGTTTTGAATGAGAAATGGGAGCTCTTTTATAGATGGCGAGTTTGCTCAGAATAGAAAGTTTCCTTTTTGAAATAAAATAGATAGAAAAGCCAGTTCAAATTAGCAAGCATTCTTTAAAAGAAAACAATGAATTATTTTCTCTTTGTTTTTAACTATTTTCTTTTTAGTTTTAATTGTTTTCTTTTGATTTTAACTGCTTTCTTTCTCTTTAAAACACAGTTAATTCAAAGTTTCCATTTATGAACTGAAGAGAAGATTTTTGAGAGAATGTTTAATTAAATAAATAGAATATGACCTCATAAATGTGTTTTTCTCAATTATCTGAATAATTAAATTCAATTATTGAAATGAGAATATTTATTTAATAATTAAATATTATTTAATTCCTTTTTATGTATTTTAGCTAAAAGGGGTGAATTTAATTTAATTAAAGTGATGGGACTTTATAATTAAATTAATTCAATCATAGGGTTTGTTTAGCTAATAGATATTTAGGAATTAAATATAATGTATGATTAATGCAGATTTAGGGTTTTCTGCATTTGACACTCAGGTCCAGTAGAGTCAGTCAAAACTCAGAATTTCCTAGTACAATGGGACTTTGATGATTCAGAAGAATAACAAATGCAACAAAATTGGTTAGGGTTGCAAGATGCTAATTTTGGGGTGTTACATTTTGCCCCTCTTTGAATTGATGTGCGAGCAATACATTGATTCAAAGAATAGTCTGATGCCTGAAGCATAGAAGAATAAATTTCAAAAATTGATGATGTAAAGATTGATTGATGAATATTTTATAGCCATCTCCAAGACAAAGCTTAACTCTTTGAAGTCTAGGTTAGATTTCCAAGACGTCGGTCAAGTAGAGTTTTTGAGGGTCATCTTTAGAACGAAGCTTGATCCTCAGGGATCTGGGTTAGATTACCCCGATACCTAATAGATTAAGATTTTAAGAATCATCTCTAGAACAAATCTTGATCCTCAGGGATCTAAGTTATATTTCTCAGATACCTAATAGATTGATATCTTTCAAAAGAGTGTCCCCAGTACAAGGCTCAACCTTCAGGAGTTGGGGTTAGATTGCCCTGATACATGTCCATAAAAAGATAGTCAATAGAGATCTTTAGGAATATCTCCAAAATGAATCTTAGTCCCCCAATATCTAGGTTAGATTGCCCAGAAACCGGTTAGACCAAGTTTCAGAATCATCTCCAAAACAGAGCTTGATTTTCAAGAGTCAGGGTTAGATTGCCCCAATTCCCAATAGATGAGGTTTTCGAGAACCATCTCCAAGATAGAGCTTAATTCTCAGGGACCTGAGTTAGATTGCTCAAATACCTAAATGATGATATTTTAAGAATCATCTCCAGAACAAAGCTTGATTCTCAGGGATCTGAGTTAGATTGCCCCGATACCTAATAGATGACAAGATGTAAGGAACAGAGATGCCCTTATTGATTATGGAGTATCCAGTTTTGACTATGAAGTATGAGAAATGAACATACCCCAAGTGATGAGATGCCCCTAGCAATGAGGACTTTTGAAAATCAGATCAAATTGATTAGAATAGATTTGAAGTGATTCAATGATGTAATCATCCAATCCCCTCGGGAGAGAAATGGAAATATGACATGTCATAATGGTGATTGAGAGTGAGAAATCACTGATAGATGTTGAATCAAAGATCAAGAAGAACTTAGAATAGATTACGGAAGAATCTGGAAGATTCAAAATCAATTTTGAGGGATTTCAAGGTCTGGTTGACCAAGTTTGACTAGGGTTGCCTAGAGTTGACTAGAGTTGACTTTTGATGAAAAGAATCAAAGATTTGAGAAAATGTTGATTAGATAAGATTCTACCAAGAAAGTGACATTAGAAAGTGGACTGCACAAGCGTTCGATCGCGTCAGTCCTAAAAATTTTAAAATGAGATTTTGAGCTATATAGGAGTGCCAGATTTCAATTTTGATCACAAAAATAGATTCAGAGCAGTCGAATTAGGTAGTGGTGAAATTTTCATGAAAATTGGAGCACTTTTTAAAATTAGGTCAAAACCTATATGAGTCCAAAAGGTCATTTTCAAATCATTTGCATCCGTTGACTTTTGAGAATTGAGATCTGAGCAAAAATGGTGGTCCCTATGAGCACTCATCATTTTGGTCGATCTAGGAGGCATAATTGGCTAGCAACATATGGACCCCTGGTAAGTGGTCAATTAACCTCTCCGTCATTTCAAATTTGATTTTGTTTGGTCAATTTTTTGTTGTTCTTACGTGTTTTGAAGTACTGTTCCGCCGGTTCTCGCATGAGGAACTTGTTTCCTCACATAGCCCGTAATGAAGGCTTGCGCAAAAAAATACCAAAAGGCAGATTCATGCATTGGCCGGTGGGTATCCTCGTGCGGGAGGGTACCCACGTCTCACATGGGAAACCCTTCAACAGGGGGGTTTCTCACGTGAACAGTGATGAAACATCGCATGAGAGTCAAATATCGTGTGATACAAAAAATTTCTTCGCGCAAAATTCTGCTACTTTGCATGAAGAAAACTTAGCAATTTTAAAATAAAACAAGTTTGCATTGCATCCAATAGAAATTGTGTTAGTGTTAGTCCTTAGCGTAGGATTTCTGTAATGCTTTATTTCTTAGTTATGCATTGATTATCTTGAATCATGAGTCGAGTACTAATTGTTCATTGTTGTTTGTATGTCTTTCAAGTTGAGTTCCCAGACATTGCATTCACATCACATCATCCAGCTATTAGTGGGCTTGGACGACGTAGAGATTGCTCATATTGACAGTTTGGGCCTATCACATCTCTGTGAGATACCCAACATTTAGGTTAATCACAGGTTACTAGGAGCATTAGTAGAGCATTTCCATTTGGAAATGAACAACTTTCACCTTCCTCAGGGCAAGATGACAGTGACACTGGAGGATATCTATAGGATTCTCAAGATACCCTTCCATGGTCTGAGAGTGGAGTATGAGGTACAGCTGCAACCAGGGACACTAGCACTACGAGAGATCCTATAGGATGAGCTGGTCATGGGTAGAGCCATCCCATGGGAGGAGTTGATCAGAGAGTACGGGCCTTGACATCGATCGGCCATGGTTTTGGTAGCATTCCTTGGATGCTATCTGATGTCAGATCGTGGTCAGCATGGTCTTGAGTGTGATCGGGGTCGGATGCTACAAAGGATGCTAGAGGATCCAATCAAATATGGGTGGGGTTAGTGTATTCTGGCCCATATGTACCATGAGATGCACAAGATCACCTATAGAAAGGAAAAGAGTATGGCTGCAGGGGTCTTTGTATTGTAGGTGTGGTCATGGGAGAACCTGCAAGTTACCTAACCCATATGCAATGATCTGAGGGAGCCACTGGAGCCCTACATATATAGGTATGGAGGTTTGATTACCCAGCTCGCGCTGGGTAAGAAAAAGTAGTGGCGAGCTCAGCTCGATGATCTGGTTTTGGTGACATGGCAACCATGGAGGTTGACAGAGGACTGGGATGATGCTAATGATCAGCTAGGGTACATGCTTGTTTCTCAGCCTCTCTTTGGTCAAGCCATATCCATTATTGAGTGATTTCCTTTGACATGTGTCTGGCGATAGTTTGGTCGGGCACTGGAGATTCCATAGGAGTATTGTTCCTATGCTTGTTTTCATGATGAGCTTAGGAAGGGATGGTTGACCAAGTTGGATACTGGTCGATGCATGATTGATGTACGAGCCTAGGTACGGACTCAATGGGATTACCTGAGTTTGATTGCAGATGGCAGCATGACCTCAGAGTTCAGGGAGCATTTCATGACTCATCCCTTCCCGCAATTCACATATCTAGTTGGCATAGCAGTGCTAGCCCAGGTAGTGCATCCACAGGTGCCACAGCAGTGGGCGCCAGTGCCTCCACCATAGAAGGTACCATGGCCACCACCATAGTAGGTTCCATGGCCTTGCATGGTATAGGTGGACATACCTATATGATAGATGCATATTGATCCCGGTGCAAGCAGCAGTGAGAGGCAGAGCAGGAGGAGGACCGCTGCATAGCTCGAGGATGTACAGGAGTAGATAGAGTAGCAAGAGGGACTGCAAGAGGATCTGATGTAGGAGCATCAGCCTACACAAGAGCTAGGATAGGGTTCAGTACCCAGGGATCCACCATCACAGGCGCAGGATGCCCTGTGGAGATTTAGAGAGAGAGTGTGATAGCTTGTGAGGCAGTTTGGTGACTTGTAGATATAGGTTGTAGTGCAGGATACGTGGCTTCTTGATAGAGACCAAGAGGTACAGGAGCTCCGATAGTAGTTGTGGATGACATAGGAGCAGCTTTGGGTGGAGGGATGACATCATGCTGACCAAGTGGCCTATTATTATGTAACTTATGCGGGAGTAGTACAGGATGAGGCATTGCAGGTGTCGAGATTTTCCTCATATGCTAGAGGATCAGAGGGTGCATATGCACCACCACTACCAGATATGCCTTCTCCTTCACTTCCTCAAGGTGATGAGGGAGAGGGCCAGAGCTAGATATGACAGATGTGATAGATGAGATCATAGGATGTATCTGATGCATTAGAATCTCTGTATTGTACCACCATTTTTTAGATAGACTATGCTCGAGTAGCACCATTTTGTATTGTATCGACACATTTGAGATATATATATGAGCTTGTATTTTGGTATCATCACATGTGTCACATTTTTATTATTTATGAGATGTTTCCTATATGCGTAGATGTTTAGATGATTTAGAATATATGAAAATGAATGAACATGTTTTGAATAGATGTAAATGTATGAAATGCACAAGTATTTAGATGCACATGTATGTAGATGTAGATTTGTATGTATGTAGATGATTTATGTGAATGCACTTGTGAATGGAAATATGTAAATGCGATGTGTAAATGATAATGCAAATGTAATGTATATGGTACTAAAGTCTCATGCAGGGTGTTCATATGTGTGATAGATGCTTACCAAGAGAACATGTGAAGAATTGAGAGCAAGGATCAAACACTTGTGAGTCGTGATGAAACTAGGACTCTGAAGAATAACTCCCTAATGTACCAATCTAGGAGAACACAATGAAGTGAACATCAAATTGTTGCCAAAATGCAAGTCTAGAATGAAAATGCAATCCTATGCTAGATGCAATCCCTAGGATATGGTTGTGAGACCCATCAGATAATTATCATCATTGAGCATTTTTGGAACATCGGAGTCGATACAATCCTTACTGGTGCCACTATGACCATAAGAATATGAATATGACTTTCATCGGATAAAATGTAGGAAACAAACGTAAGCACCAAGGCACAAAAGCCAAGATGACCTGAACATTGTTTCCAGTTAATGTTGCAAGAGTACACCAGTATCGAGGCATTCAAAGCCAATATAACCATGAGTGTGGTTGTGCATAAACAAATAGAGCAATAATAGTCAAAGAGATAGTACCGACCTCACCATGGCATACAAATAAACAAGATCGAGGGATGTGAGGCTTTTCCACCTTAATGTAGAAGCTCTTATCACATACACCCTGGTTATTTGATGTTGTCAGATCATTGAAACTACACCAACAAGCAGTAGACAAAGAAAATATTAATGAAATACATGAGAATAGACAGTATACAAAGAAATATTCAATCATAGCTCAGCCAGTTTCAAATTTTTTGAATATGTATGTGGATAGGGGTGTTGAAAAACACCATTGTTCTTGTGAGTGCATTTTGTTTGATTGTTATCGATAGATGTTTACGTTGTGATATCCAATGTGTGTTGAAAAACACAGATGTGTCCAAGGATAGTGTTGAGAAACATTGTTTGAATTGGGGTGTTGAGAAACACCAGTTTGCATCAGTAGCAAGTTGCCCTTCAGAGATGATAAGATTACTGTCTCGGATGTAAACCAAAGATGTAATCAAATTGGGGACTCATGCCCCCTAGTAATGTTTGATGACTGACTGGATGTATGTTGCGAGAATGATCTAGATTTAGTTTCCCCCAGGTGTATGGTGTTGAATCAGTGTCAAGTCAGGAGGGTTTGCAAAGGAACCAAAGTGTCACGAAAGTGACCGAAAGCTATGTACAAACTAAAGCAAAGGATCATCAAGACTAAGTATTGATAGATAGAGTGTTAATTATAACTCCAACTAGAATGGATGTGAGAAATATTAATAGTACAATGACAGTAGATAGACGTAGTGAGAACCACTGGTGACTGATGTGAGAGAGATTCTCGAGTGAAGAGATTGTAGGACTAGCTAGACATCAGTAGGCAAACACAGTGAGAACCACTAGTGACTGATGTGAGGGAGATCATCAAGGAAAGATATCTTAGTATACACTAAGCGACAGTAGGCAGACGCAGTAAGAACCACTGGTGACTATTGCGAAGTAGATTCCAAAAGGTGATAGGACAGTGCCCCCTAGACCAAGAGGGTTGCCTCGAGAATATGACCAGTTTCAATCCATGTAAGTTGGTGTCTTTACGACTAAGTGAAAGCATGCGGAAAGCAAATGCAAGTAGGAAAGCAGGAAAGCAGCAAAGCAAATGCATAAAACCAAGTGGTGCGGTGATAGATATAGAAATGTAGGACAAGAGGCGCCTGTTTACCAGGTTTTCACCTTCTTGGTAGAAATTCTTTTTTTTGCTACCATGACGTATGTTTTCCAGATTTTCATCAATGGCACTTTTTCTCTTTTTCTCTTTTTTTGTATTTTTCAATTTTTTTATTTTTTGTATTTTTGGAATATATAATTTTTGTGGAGATACATCAAAGTGCCTATCACAAGGTTTTCACTAAGATGATCATTTTTTCAGGACTTTTTCAAATTTTTAGAATTTTTTTCGGACTTTACTATATACATGAGCACACTGAAGATGTCTCAGCTGTAGAACCATTTTATATGAAGAGTGTTGATGGGCTCTTTCAGTTGTTTCCCTTCAGTAGTAGAAATTTTATAGGTGCCAGACCCAAATACTGTTGTGAAAACATACGGACTCAAACAATAGAGGCAGAGGAAGAGACAATAGAGGTCATAGAGGAGGATATGGAGGAAGGAATTTTGAGGGTAAGAACCAGAGTGAGTCCAAACTAACTAAGAATCAAAGAGAATCTAGTAACACTGGAGGTGGTTACAACCAAGGAAGAGGTTCAAATAACAGTTCAAGAGGAAGAACTAATAATCAGGGAAGAGGATCTTACTTCTCTTTGATGAAGTGTTATAATTGTCAATAGTTTGGGCATCCTTCATATTGATGTCCTGCAAAGAGCTCTACATCACAAGGAGGAGAGAAAAGAGCCAACTATGTGCAAGAATAATCTTCTAGCAGCAGGACTGAATAAGTCACCATAGGTTCAGAGATGTGAGAGCACTTGAGGGTTCGCGGAGCACTCCTCAAAGAACCCATCAAAGAAGAGCAGGGCCAAAGAAGATCTTTGTTTCGAGTCAACTGCAAGGCACTCAGTAAGGTCTATAAAATTATCATAGATTTAGATTCTACTAATAATATAGTTTCTTTAGAATCTATTGAGAAGTTAAAATTGATAAGGATTCCTCATACTAATCCTTATAGATTTACTTGGTTGAATAAATATCAACATGTAATAGTAAATGAGCAAGCTTGGATAGAATTTTCCATAGGGAGGTATAAGGATAGAATTTTCCATGGGGAGGTATAAGGATAGAGTTTTGTGTGATGTCCTGCCCATGGATGCATGTCATCTGCTATTGGGTAGACCTTGGCAGTTTGACCGAGCTACAGTGCATGATGGAGCTAAAATATCGTATTCCTTCAAGAAAGATGGAATAACTTTCTATTAGAATGAATTTAGAATAACTAAGAGGGGGCTGAATCAGTTATCCTCAAGTCTATATGTGCCCATTAAAACTTATACCAATTTGAACAAATCAGATATGCTCGGAAGAAATAACATAAAACAACAACATACATATACATTTTACTGTTCAGATGTAATCAGCATGTAAAAACTTAACAGTAAAACTCAACATAAACATTCACACAAGTTAAGACTAGAATTTTAACGTGGAAACCCAATATGGGAAAAACCACCAATAACATGCTATCAACTTTTCACTCTTCTGAAGTGAGCTCTTTTAAGAGCCAACCCTATTAAAGGTTACAAAACACACTGCTAAATTTGACATGGTTAAAGATTTAATCACCTTGTCAGGAGTGGCCTTGTTAGAGGACTTAGAACATTCCACCTGAATTTCACCTTGCTAAAGGATTTATACAATGACTATTAGGTCAACCTAGTTAAAGGATTTTGACTGATACAATGGTTAGAAAGTAATCAGCAAGTGTGATCTGATACATACAACTTACTTTGCAAATCCAGATCCAGTTCAACTCTAATGCTAATTCACTGAGTGGCCTCCATTCTCATTTTAGTCTTCAGATCTACTTGTAAATTCATCAAGCAATCAATCATGTAGTTCTCTGCTTCTCTCTGTTCATCCTTCTCTGCTTAGATCATGTCAATCAGTCAGTTAACTATGCAATCCTTTTGAATACTCATCATACATTATGAATAACCTCCTAAGGTTATCATATACCTCTTCATCTAGGTCAGATACATCTTTTGCCACTTAATCAAGACCGTAGATCTTATGTTAGGTCAAATCCAACATATATTTCCATCTTTACATTTAATTTCCTTCTCCAATGCAATCACTAATTAAATCTTTGATCCATACATTAATTATGGTTACCCGTGCATTTACATAGTGTGGATCCATCATGCTTATCCTTAATTAACTTTACATATCCCAATAAAATCAATTATGTCGGCCAGATATCTCAAACCTCAACAATTACCCAAATACTGTTGCTCGGCCAACACTGTGTTCCTTGACAATTTATTGGTGCTTGGTCGTCACTGACTTTGCTCGACATATACTAGCACTCGGCACAAACTATTCTCAGTAAATTGTCATTGAAAGATAAACAACTCATTACTTTGCCAATGTCTCAACTGATCTAGTACCCTTGTGATTTCTCATAACTCAACCATTCCAATTGGTCTTCTTGTTAAATCTCCTTCATCAATCAATAGATATGGTACTCAAATAGATAGCAATAGTCTCACCAGTTAAGGTTTGACATCAATGACAAAACAACAATTGTTTCCATTGTAGCTTTCCAACAATATTTCCAACAATCTCCCTCTTTGGCATTGATGGCAACACTAAACAATAAAACCATAATTTTCAACCATAGTTACCATACAATCCAAAAATTATGCCTGTGTTCCTTGATATGAACAAATTTTTATTAATGCCTTTAGCTTCATTCTGATTCTCATCTGTAAAAAATTTCTCCCTCTATGTCTATAATCACACTAAAAATTTTCTGGGTCTGTTCATATGTAGACTCCCTCTTTCATTAATCTCTTCCTCTTTGACAACAATCTCTTTTTCAGTAATCTCTCCCTTTATCTCTAAGTATAGTAAATTCTCCCTCTTTATATTATTCTCTATAATATCTCCCTCTTTGACAACAATGCCAAAGATGTTGACATCTTCATCATGTAGATTCTTCTGTTCTAAACTTTGTATCATGTTGTTCCTGTCACCTTGCTTGTGATTGATCCTCTTTTCGGTCTTTATCTATCTTTCACAGCTTTAGGCAACATCCTAAAGTGTGACTGCCTGTGCATCAATGTGTCAAATATTCCAAATATAATATTTGATGCAACAGTGTTATTCTGAACTTAATTATCCTCAGTTAGGGGAATCACCCCTAATTTACCTCATAGATACTCATAACAATACTTGGGTAGTGCCTTTGTAAATATGTCTGCTAATTGTTCCTTAGTATTCACATATTCCAGTCTCACTTCCTTCTTCTGAACTAGCTCCCTCAAGTAATGATACTTGATAGCTATATGCTTTGTCTTAGAGTGCATTATAGGGTTCTTAGAAATATTAATGGCACTTGTGTTATCACAACATATGAAAACTAGTTTTGTGATCTCTTCTTTCATACCTTTCAGTAGCATCTTCAACCACACAATATTAGAAAAATTAACTGTTGCTACTACATACTTAGCTTCAGCTGTAGATTGTGAGGTGCAATTCTATTTCTTTCTTGTCCATGAAACTAATATTTTTCCCAGAAGAAATTCTCCTCCTGTGGTTATTTTTCTATCATCCACATTTCCAGCCCAATCAGAATCAGTATAAACTCTAAGCTCAAACTTATCATTCTTTTTGTAATATAGACCATATTCATTTGTTCCTTTCCAATATCTTAGAATTCTTTTTACTGCCATCAAATGTGTCTCCTTTGGATTGGCAGAAAATCTTGCAACAATACCAACAGCCAGTGCAATATCAGGTCTACTATGTACAACATATTGCAGCTTTCCAATCATTGATTTGTAAAGGGTTTGATTCATTTCTTTTGTATCATCATTCTTTGTCAGCTTTTGTCTAGTAGCCATGGGTGTACTCACTGGTTTTGAATCTTCCATTCCAAAATCCTTTAGTATCTCCTTGATATATTTTGATTGAGTAATATAGATACCATTCTTCATCTGATATATTTGTAAGCCAACAAAAAAATTTATCTCACCAAACATAGACATCTCAAATTTAGTTTGCATCTCCTTTGCAAATGCTTGGCAGAACACATCTTGTCCACAAAAGATAATGTCATCAACAAAAATTTCAGCTAATAAAGTACCTTTACTTTACTCTATCTTCAAATACAGGTCATTGTTTTCATTTGTTCTTGCAAATCCAATCTTCATCAGATAATTGTGCAATCTATCATACCATGCTCTTGGTGCTTGCTTCAATCCATATAGTGCTTTGTGTAATCTGTAAACCATATTCCTCTTGCTTGGGTATACAAATCCATCAGTTTGTTCAATATATTCTTCTTCTAATATTCCATTTAGAAATGTTGACTTCACATCCATCTGATAGACTTTGAAACCTCTATAGGCTGCATATGCAAGTAATTTTCTTACTCCTTCCAATCTTGCAACTGGGGTGAATGTTTCTCCATAATCAATTCCTTCCTCTTGTGCATAACCCTTGCATACCACTCTAGCTTTGTTTCATGTTACCTCTCCATGTTCATTCAACTTATTTCTGAATACCCACTTAGTACCAATTACATTTTTATCACTAGGCCTAGGTACAAGTGTCCAAGCCTTATTCTTCTCAATCTGTTCAATTTCTTCATTCATGGCTTTTATCCAGTCTTCATTGTCTAAAGCATATTTTACTATTTTAGGCTCAAAATCATATAATAAGCATGTATCTTCTCTCAACTTACTTCTTGTCATAACTATAGAATCCTTTGATCCTATGATTTGATCAGTTTTATGGTTCCTCCTTACATAATTTTCTAGAGTAGGTTCTTTTTCTACTTCAAGTTGATCATTCATGTCCAATTCAGGTTGATTCTGTGACTTGGCATCTCCATCAGATAGCTCGGCAATTACCTCCTGTTGCTTGGCAACCTCATTCTGTGACTCGGCAGGTGCTAGTTGTTGCTCAAAAACTTCATTTTCTATTTCTGGTAATGTATTAGAATCTTCCTCATCCATATAGACAAATGATTTGTAACTCGCAGGTTCCTGTGTGCTTCCAGCTTCATTTCTTTCTGCATACTCATCAATTCTAACATTTGCACTTTCCACAATTTTGTTAGTGTTAAAATTCAAACACTTATATGCCTAACTCTTTGTTGAATAACCAATAAATATTCCTTCCTCACCTTTAGCATCAAGTTTCCCATTTTTTTTATCCTTCAGTATGAAACATTTGCTTCCAAAAACTTTGAAATATTTTACATTAGGTGCATATCCATACCATAGCTCATAAGGTGTAGCATTAGTACCTTTCTTGACTTGTACTCTATT
>MU223645.1:7385409-7405852 GCA_018584345.1 Thuja plicata
ACATTTTAGATTTTTACCTGTCTCCTTTTCAAATTTTGCCAAGTACCATTTAAATAACTGGAATGCATCAGATTTTTCTTTAAGAAACATAACAGTCATCATTCTTGAGTAATCATCAACAAATAGAATAAAATATTTGTCTCCACAGTAAATTTTCTCTCCAATGGTTCCACAAAGGTCAGTATGAACCAATTCCAGAATTTCTTCAAAAGTATGAGTTTTGCTCTTGAAACTAGACTTAGTCATCTTTCCCAATTGACATTGCCTACACATTGCATTTTCAGGTTTCTTTAACTTAGGCAGCCCTCTAACTTTTTTTAATTTACTTATGCTTACCAAATTATCAAAGTTTACTTGACACAACTTTTTATTCCATAACCAAACATTATTATATTGTGCAAACAACCATGTCTCATCAGCTAAATCCAGATAGAAAAAGTTACCTTTAGTCTCCTCACCACCTCCAACTAGTTCTCCATTGGCATCATAGATCTTTGCTTTCTTGTGATGGAACTCAACTTTGTAACCAGAAGTATTCAGCTATGCAACACTCAATAAATTATATTTAAGATCATCAACCCAATATACATTATCACATCTGATCTTTTTAGTCAATTTAATTGATCCTTTCCATTTAAAAAGACATGGTGCATCATTACCAAATTTAACATAACCGCCATTACACTGATCTAGTGTCTCAAATTTATCTTTATCACTAGTCATGTGATGTGAAAAAACACTGTCAATAATCCAACAGTCACCTTTACTCATATAAGAAATTAGTGCAGTTTTCTCATCAACATCAGAATCATCTTTCATAGCAACATACACAACTTCTATATCATTTTCATAAAAATTGTTAGAATCATTGTCAGAAGCTTCTTCAGCTATATAACAAGATTTCTTACCTTTTTCTTTGTAATCCTTATACCTTCTAAAGTCTTGGTCATCCTTTCTATCTTTGCACTTGTTTTCCCTTCCTTCATCTTTGTCATTCTTATCAGGACATCTAGCAGCAATATGACCAACTTTGTTACATGAAAAACATAGGATAGGAAGTTTACCTTTGAATTTTCCTTTTCCTCTAGATAGTCTTTTTCCATGAGTGCTTCAAGTTCTTCTAGATCATCATCTGTGGTGTCTTTGTCGCTTATCACACATTTATTTCCTTTCTTTGATTTTTTAAGGACCAACTGGCATCTGAATGCAGATTCAATAGTTTGTGGAGTGTAGTTATCAAAATTTGACATCTCAAATGCAGTAAGTCTGCCTACCATACTTTCCAAAGTCAAATTGTTGTTAGGAGTATATCTTAATTCTTGAATTGCAGAGACTTTAATAGCATATACAGGAAGAATATTCCTCAATACCTTTCTCATAATGGTGTTATCATCAATGGTTCCCTTAGCTCCTCTGATAGCATTTACCACTTCCTTTATCCTACCATAATATTGACCTATATTTTCTCCTTCTTGCATTTTCATTTCATCAAACTTACCTCTCAAGCTTTGAGATTTGGCTCTTAGCACATTTGTATCACCTCCATAGATGGTTTCTAGGGTATCCCACATTTTCTTCATAGTTTTGCAATCCTTTATGTCTTCAAACTCATGATAGTTCAGCGATGATGCAATTTCCAACATTGCTTGATTGTGTTCCTGCTTTTCTCTTAACTATGCAGCTGTGCCAGGTGTAGTGGGGGCTACATAAGCATTTTCAACATAGTGCTTAGTTGAATCACCAATACCAACCAAATACAATTTCATCAAACTCTTCCATGCAGGGAAGTTATCTTTGTTCAGCTTTGGTACCTCCTTATACATCTTGATCTTTTTCTCCAAGTACCTTCAAACTATTTTCAAGAGACCTCAGCTCTGATACCAATTGTTATAATGAATTTAGAATAACTGAGAGGGGGGTGAATCAGTTATCCTCAAGTCTAGATGTGACCATTAAAACTTTATACCAATTTGAACAACTCAGATCTGCTCAAAAGCAATAACATAAAACAACAACATACATATGCAGTTTACTGTTCAGATGTAATCAGCATGTAAAAACTTAACAATAAAACTCAACAAAAACATTTACACAAGTTGACACCAAAATTTTAATGTTGAAACCCAATATGGGAAAACCACCAATAACATGCTATCAAATTTTCACTCTTCTAAAGTGAGCTCTTTTAGGAGCCAACCCTGTTAAAGGTTACAAAACACACTGCTAAATGTGACCTGGTTAAAGGATTTAATCACCTTGTCAGGAGTGGCCTTGTTGGAGGACTTAGAACATTCCACCTGAATGTCACCTTACTAAAGGATTTATACAATGACTGTTAGGTCAACCTGGTTAAAGGATTTTGACTGATACAATGGTTAGAAAGTAATAAGCAGGTGTGATTTGATACATACAACTTACTTTGCAAATCTAGATCCAATTTAGCTCTAATGCTAATTCACTGAGTGGCCTCCATTCAGCTTTCAATCTTCAGATCTTCTTGGAAATCTATCAAGCAATCACTCATGTAGTTCTTTGCTTCTCTTTGTTCAGCCTTCTCTACTTAGATCATGTCAATCAGTCAATTAACTATGCAATCCTCTTGCATACACATCATACATTATGAATAACCTCCTGAGGTTATTTTATACCTCTTCATCTAGGTCAAATACATCTTTTTCCACTTAATCAAGATCATAGATCTTATGTTAGGTCTAATCCAACAGATCTTTCCATCTTTACATTTAATTTCCTTCTCTAATGTAATCACTAATTAAATCTTTGATCCATGCATTAATTACGGTTACCCGTGCATTTACATAGTATGGATCAATCATGATTATCCTTAAGTAACTTTACATATCCCAATAAAATCAATTATGTCAGCCAGAAATATCAAATCTCAACAATTACCAAAATATTGCTGCTCATCCAACATTGTGGTCCTCAGCAATTTACTAGTGCTCGGTCATCACTGACTTCGCTCGGCATATACTAGCACTCGGCACAAACTGTTCTCAATAAACAGTCACCGAAAGATAAACAAATCATTACTTTGCCAATGTTCCAACTGATCTAGTACCCTTTTGATTTCTCATAACTCAACCATTCCACTTGGTCTTCTTGTTAAATCTATTTCATCAATCAATAGATATGGTACTCAAATAGATAGCAATAGTCTCACTAGTTAAGGTTTGACATCAATGAAAAAACAACAATTGTTTCCATTGTAGATTTCCAACAATATTTCCAACACTTTCAGGGTATAGTCAACCTTGGAAGAAGAGGAAGAAAATAAAAGGGGTCCCAACCTACTGTTGGTCGGTGAGAAAGAATTCTTAAAGACATTAGAAGAAGAAAATGGAGTAGGCTTTCCTTTGGTTTTGAAACCAAAGACTGAAAATGGAAATAAGAGGGAAGAGTTTCCATTAGAGATCCAAAGGTTGTTAACTCAATACCAAACCATAGTTAGTGATGGTCAACCAACTACCCTACCACCTGAGAGATATATTAGTCATCAGATTGACTTTATCCCAGGAGCCTCACTGCAAAATAAAGCTACTTATAAGATGACCCCACAGCAGAATGCTAAGATTTCTAACCAAATCCAAGAACTAATTAACCAAGGGTTTATTAGAGAGAGCGTAATTCCATGTGTTTTTCTCATAGTCCTATCCCTAAAGAAAGATGGTACTTGCAAGTTGTGTATAGATTCCAGGGCCATAAATAGGATTAATATCCGGTATAGGTTCCCAATACCAAGGATAGAAGATCTGATGGATTGTCTTGGTGGAGCTAGATATTACTCCAAGATAGATCTTAAGATTGCATGCCATCAGATAAGAATCAAAGGAGGATATGAGTGGAAGACTTCTTTTAAGACTATTGAAGGACTTTATGAATGGATTTTTATTCCTTTTGGGTTTTCAAATGCCCCAAGCACATTTATGAGATTGATGAATGAGGTTTTGAAGGACTTCATTGGAAAATGGGTTGTAGTGTACTTAGATGAAATTCTAGTGTTCATCAAAACAAAATAGGATCATCTTAGACATCTGAAAATGGTAATGCAAAGATTGCATGAGGAAAAGTTGACAATCAACTTGGAAAAGAGTGAGTTCATGAAGCAAGAGTTGTTATATTTAGGTTTTGTTATCTCAGAGGGTAACTTGAAGATGGATACAAGTAATGTGGAAGAAATATTGAATTGGCCTACACCAAAGTCAGCTACAAAAGTAGGAATCTTCCATGGTCTAGCACAGTTCTATCAGAAGTTCATCAAACAGTTTAGTGAAATCAGCGCACCTATTTTAGATAGCATCAAAAGAGGTATGAAAGTCAAGTTCCAATGGAATGAGAAGGCTGATAAAGGATTTGAGCATCTGAAGGAAAGGATAGCGAATCAACCAATATTGACACTTCCTATTTTTTACAAATTGTTCAATGTGTAGTGTGATGCTAGTAATATTGTTGTCGGTGTAGTTTTGAGTCAAGAAGGAAAGCCAGTAGCTTTTCATAGTGAGAAACTCAATGATGCAAAGAGGAAGTATTCCTCATATGATTTATAATTGTATGCATTATTGAAAGCACTAAGGAAATAAAGACATTATCTCCTTCCCAAAGAATTTGTAGTCTTTACTAACAATCAGAGTTTAAGTTTTCTAAGTTCACAAGATAAACTAAGCCATAAGCAAATGAAATGGGTGGAGTATATCCAAGCCTATAAATTCACCATAAATCACAAGAAGGGAGTACAAAATAAGGTATCAGATGCATTGAGTAAAATTTTACTCACAGTACAAGAAGTTTAGTTAAGGAGCATTGGCATTGAAAGCTTCAAGGATCTGTATCCAACAGATGACGACTTTGTAGCAGCATACAAGGTATGTCAAGATTATAAAAATCACTTTCATAGATAGTATTCTGAGTATACTCTTCAATAAGGTATTTTGTTTAAAGGAGGAAAACTTTGTGTACCAAGAGGTTCCATGAGAGAGAACCTAGTACAATAAAAGCACAATGGTTCATTAAGTGGACATTTTGGGTTGAATAAAACTCTAGAGTTGGTCAAGAGGTATTACTATTGGCCAAGAATGAATCAGGATGTCCAAAGGTATGTAGAGACTTGTATGATCTACCAAAAGGCCAAGGGTACTTCATCCAATGCAGCATTATATCAGCCCCTTCCTATCCCAAATAGACCTTGGAAATGCCTTAGTATGGATTTTGTAGTTGGACTACCAAAGACCAAGCAGGGAATGGACAACATCTTTGTGATTGTGAATAGGTTCAGAAAGATGGCTCATTTTGTGCCATGTAAGACCACACATGATGCATTTTACATAGAAAATTTTTTCTTTAGAGAAGCAGTAAGGATACATGGATTACCTTTGAGTATTGTATCAGATAGAGACTCTAAGTTCATGAGTCATTTTTGGAAAATCTTAGGGAAAAATCTTGGTATAAATATTTCCTTTAGCTCAGCATATCATCCATAGACCAATGGTCAGACTGAAGTGGTGAAGCTATGAATCACAGCTTCAGATATCTTTTGAGATACCTCACCAAAGAGTATGGAAAATCATGGGATTAGTTACTTTCTCAAGTAGAATTTTCATACAATGACACAGTCAATAGATCCACTGGAAAGAGCCCTTTTGAAACAGTGTATGGGATTCATCCCAGGGGTATATGTGAACTCAGGGATCTTGGAAGCAATGCAGATAGGAATGGGTATGTTGAATATTTTTCCCAATCCATGAAGGAGGTCCGTGATTCAGTAAAGCAAGCATTAGTGGAGAATACAATTCACACCAAGCAGAAGGTAGATGCAAGGAAAAATGATATTCAATTTCAAGTTGGATATTTGGTCATGGTGCACCTAAATAAAGCAAGGTTGTAGAAAGGATTTTTGAGTAAACTTCAGAGGAGGAAGATAGGACCTTGTACCATTCTGGAAAAGTATGGGTCTAATTCTTATAAAGTGGATCTTCCTATAGACATAGGATTATCTCCTATTTTCAATGTGGTAGATTTGGTATCCTATGAAGGACCAATTCCAAGCAGAGATTCTGATCTAGCAGTAGATACAGAGGATCTCAAAACACTCAAACTTCATGTTGCACTAAAACTAAAGGCATAAAATATTCTAAATTCAAGAAGTGCCAAGCAGACTAGAAAGAAGACCTACATGGAACATCTGATCAAGTGGTAAGGGCAAGTTGATTCAGAGGCTACATGGGTGCAAGAAACCAATTTCAAGAAGTTAGTCATTAGTCCTGACTTGATCCAATCACTTGGAATTTGATTTCTTTTGTTTGGGGGAGTATGGTGCAATAGAACCTAGGTTAAAGAACTTTTTTTGTAAGGTTTTTTGTTCCACCATTCTTGTAAAGACCGAGGTCAATCAGTGAACAAACACCATAGTTTCTTTTTAGCTTGTTTTTAGTTCAAGTGCGTGTTGAGGTAGTTTATAAACCTCTAGAAATCCAACCAAGGCACTAGGAACCATAATTGGTGAAATGGAAGTACGATACTGTGCTCAACAAATACTGTTGTTTGGGTTACACTGGTGCTCGGTCAATACTGTTTCTTGGGTTACACTGATGGTCGGGTAGTTTTTCTGCTTGGGTATGTCACTCAATTTTTTTGCTTGGGTTTTTTGCTTGGGTATGTCGCTCGAGTTTGTTGCTTGGGTATGTTGCTCAGGTTTGCTTCTCAGGTATGTCGCTCAACTTTGTTACTCAAGTATGTCACTTGGGTTTGTTGCTCGGGGTTGTTGACTGATGCTCGGGTGTTGTAGACTATTTTGTTTTGGTGCTTGGGACTGGTGCTCGGTAATGGCAGTCTGTTACTCAGTTATTTTAGTTAACGACCCAAGAAACAAGGGATTTGGTGTTTATGACCAGCAAGGTCAGCTGCAATGGCTCCCAACATGTCATTTTTTGTCTTGGAAGAATAGGGACACCTGTTCCAGTGATGGGAGGGTCATTTATTGATCGCCCATGCCTTCTTTACTAAGGTTGTTGAATTTGTTGGAGGACACAAGATATTTTGTGAGATGGCTATATAGTTAAAAGTATGTAATCGATGTAGGAGAATCGATGGTAGAGGATTGTACATGTAATAGATTTAAGATTGTGAATAGAAATACAGAGAGTATTTGGGAACTATCTTCTATAATTTGTTATGTGTTCTATGTGTAACCAGTTTAGTTTGGTTTTTCTAGTTGAACCAGTTGGTTTATCTTGGAAAATGAATCTATCCTAGTAGATTCTAGAGCATGAATTAGTAGCTTAACGGTGGGAACCGGTTCTAGAGCACTTGAGATGAAGATATTAGTGAATTCCTCAAGGTAGGTTTTAATAATACCCTATAAGGTCCATTAAGAGAGCTTGGAGCAGAGTCAGGCTGACTCTCAATAGCAACTAGACCTCAGTTCTACATCAATTTGTTCCTACCAGTGCCCGTAGTGAATGGAGATTTTGTAAACTATAGATTATATTAATAAATATTTTGGCTACGTCCTTTTACCGATTAAAAAAAACATTATTATATAATTTATCAATAACATTATTATTTGGTAACATTTGAATATAATTTATTTATTCATAATATTTACTAATGTTAGTGACATATATTTATATAAGGATTTAAATACATATCTTTATTCGGAGCAATGTATATGCATTAAATATATATTCATATTATACATGGACTAGTGCAATATTATCTATTGTAATTTTACATAATTAGTATAGTAATTATAATTTTATAATTTATTAATATATTTTTTTAAATCTTATTTCAGAATGGGGATAACACATAATAATTTAGAAAATAAGAGCACGGGCAAGACACCATTTGAGATAGTTATTGGTATTTATGCTAAGGGGGTGGAATAATTGAGGGATATCAGTCATGTTGTTAAGAGGAGTGCTGAAGGGGAAGAATTTTCTGAAGTTATGAATTCATTACATGAAGAAGTAAGATACCATTTGGACAAAATTAATCGGGCTTACAAAAGAAGAGCAGACATGAAAAGAAGATATAAGGAATTTCAGGTAGGAGATGAAGTTATGGTGAACTTACATAAGGGTAGATTTCCTATTCGTACTTAAAATAAGTTAAGGATGAAGAAATTTGGTCCTTGTAAGATCTTGAGGAAGTTTGATTCAGGGAATGCTTATGAAGTAGAGTTACCAGAAAACATGGACATATCACTTGTATTCAATGTTGCAGATTTGTATAAGTATCATGAATCAGATTCTAGTAGTAGTGATGGATCATATGTGGAAAAATAGTAGCCTAAGAATTAGATGGAGCAAATAGAGAATATTTTGGATAGTCGAGTTGGTCAAAGTACAAGAAGCAAGCAATATATGGAGTATCTTGATAAATGGAAGGATGGACCAGTCAAAGATTCTTCATGGATTCTTAGGCTGAGGTTGACTATTTTGGTTTTCCTTTGGCCCCAAAAAATTGAGAGCCTCACTTTTCAAATAACCCTAGGTGTCTAATTCAGGAGCATCTTGGGATTTTACCATTCTTGCATCAACCAAAAATATGTGTTTTCTTGTTTTCCTGTTTGATCAGCTTTGGTGTTTCTTTTTGTGATTGTTCAATGTATATTCTCAGAGGTTGTGCTCCTTCTAGTGTGTTTTTGGATACATCCTTGTCACCCTGTTGGAATTTTTTTTTGATGTTGTTGTTTTCATTCATGTTTTGTCACTAATGTCAACATATGTTTCTATGGAGGCAGAAAAGACTAATTATTACTATTACTTAGATGACTAACAGAAGTGTATGGGTATTTTATGGTTGATTAAAAATGAGAAAAGATGGTGATGTGCATAGGGATGTGTTATGATATTATGTCTAAGGTCTCATGAATTAATATTTTAGATTGAGGTAGTTACAGATGTTTTAGTGAAGACTTGGTACTCGATTGTGACAGTGATCTTTGACAAAGTTAGTCTCTGGGTTTTGAGGACAACTTGTGTGCAATATGGATTCATGTGATGCAAGCTTGGGGATTAGAAAAATACATGTTAAGGAATTGTTTTATGATTCCTGGGTCATGGGACTCTTGGTTACATCATTTGTGGTATGAGTTTTGAAGGAGACCTATTTGGGGCCGACTCTAGAGATGGAACATGTATTATGGAGTGCGAGCGTGGATTAGGGATCTTGGATTATATTTATGAATTGTAATTGATTTTTACTTGTTATAGGTATCATGTGTATCTTAGAAAGGGGTTGAGTAATTATTTGTGCATTGGGGAAGTCTTAATTTTCCAATGTAATGCTTATTGTAAATCTGTATATAATGAATTTATTTTCTTTTATGAAAGTGTGGTAACAGAAAAGTGTGGAATTTACGAGCTTGTTTGTGTGAATTCTATTATATGTAGAATAGAGAATATGATTAAGAGACTTCATTGGAACTGATCAAGAAAAGACAGTTACTATCAGACAGTTCATTGGATTGTATATTTCATATACACTTTCATTTTGGATAGTAAGTCCTAAAGGTGGACTTAACCTTCTTTAGGCAGTGTGGGTAGTGAGCCTACTATTATTATTGACTCCTAAAAGTGTATGTCCTTTAATAGGGACTATGTACTGTAATTCATTAATATTCTCCTAATAGGGCTAAATATTTTAGCATGGATACTATACTCTCAGTACATTATTTGTGGGTGCTAATTCCCACTGGGGTTTTACCTTTAACAGTGTTTCCTCGACAACAAAGGATTGTGTTATGGTGTTGCATTTACTTTTTTATAATTTGGATTAAATTTTTTGTTCATAATGTTTAATGTTTAATAATCTATCTCACAACTGATTCACCCTCCCCTCTCAGTTGTGTTGGTGGACTTTTATTCCTAACAATTAGTATCAGAGCATCTATTCCTTAGAGACAAATCTTAAGAGCTTGAGGTGATCCTAAAATGGCATACTACAAGAAGGGTGGTCTGAAGCTTGATCTAGAAAACTTTGAAAGTTGGAAGAACAAAATGAGAACTCATTTGTTGTGTTTGGGAATTGGTTATTTGATGATTACAAATGAGGATGAGTGGGTGAAGACTGAAGATGAACTGGATAAATATATTGATGATGAAAATAAGTTATTTTCTTATAAAATAGTTGCAAGAGAAGCACTGATTAGTGCACTCTCTGAAGGTGAATTCATAGAGGTTAAAGACTTGGATTCTGCACATAAAATTTGGTCAAGATTAGAAGCACTATATGAAGGAGATAAGTTTACTAAGCAGGCAAAGTTGCAGAACTGGAAGACAAGGATGGAAAATATGAAAATGAAAGATGATGAGAGCATTAGAGCATATGTACATAGAGTTATAGAGGTTTTTATTTGCATTAGAAACTCTAGAGGCACATACAATGAAGATGAAGTGATTACAAAGAATCTTAGATCCTTGACACCTATTTACAAAACTAAAGTGCAAGATATAGAGGTGATCATACCTTTGATGGAGAACTTCAATAGAGAGATTTTGATTGCAAAATTAACTACTTTTGAGGTCACAGAGCTAAGAGATTCATTACCTAAATTTGAGACACCATTTAAGGTGACAGTGCATAAAAATAAAAAGACTTTATCGAGGACTGCAAGCACCAATAGAAGTGACTTAAGATAAGTGTTTGGTGAATATGTTGATCACTATGAACAAATACAGGAAGAATAAATAAATTTAGATGAAATTGTGGCCCTCATCGCTAGAAGATAAAAGACAAGTAAGGGTAAGTTTGAAGGAAAGTTACCTCTGAAATTTTTTCATGCAATAAGATAGGTTATTTTGCATCTAGATGTCCTACAAGGGCTCCTATGCATAAATCTAAGTTTTATAGACCTAAGTATTCCAAGGATAAGGAGTGTTACTATGCTAGTGAAGGTGTTTATGATTATGATGCTATTGATTATGATGAGATTGGATTTATTGCTATCAAGGATGATGAGCCTATTCATGTAGAAAGAGCCCTAGTGTCACATTTTCAAAATAAATATGAATGGGTCATAGACAGTGGTTGTTCACACTATATGATTGGGGATAGAAATAACTTTGTTAAGCTAACAAGGTATGATGGTGGTGTTGTGAGATTTAGTGACAATACTCCTAAGCTTATCATTAGAGGTTGATCTATTTCTTTGGGTGGAAAGACTAATACTAACGATGTGTTACTTTTTGATGGACTTAAGCATAATCTGTTGAGTGTTTGACAGCTAGTGGACAAAGGTTATCAATTTAAATTCATTGATGGTAAATTATTAGAAGTAAGTCAGGAGAACTGATCACATCTAATAATAAGTCAAGAGATAATGTATTTGAATTGAATACATATGAGGCTTCTTTTTTTGTTGCAAAGGTTGATGACAGTTGGTTATGGCATAGAAGATTTTGTCATGTGAATTTTGATAATATTATGAAGGCAAGCATGACTAATGTTTTTAGAGACCTACCAAATATTGTGAAACCATCTAACACTATGTGTGGAGAATGTGTAATGGGGAAATAGACTAGAAGTAGTTTTAAAATAAAATCTTATTCAGTGAAAGGGAAGTTGGATCTAGTGCATACAAACTATGTGGTCCAATAAGAACAAGATCTTACTATGGTGAAAGGTATTTTATACTTTTTGTTGATGACTTTTCTAGGATGATGTGTGTTAGAAATCTGAGAGAGAAATCTTAGGATTTTGGCAAATTTAAGATATTCAAAGCAAAATTTGAGAATGAATCAGGTTTAAAGATAAAGTGTTTGAGATCAGATAGAGGTGGAGAGTTTACTTTAGACTTGTTAAATTCCTACTACGAAGAGCATGGAATATACAGACAGACATCTACTCCTAGGACACCACAACAGAATGAGATAGCAGAGAAAAGAAACAGAACAATATTAGATGATGCGAGAACCATGTTACTAGAAGGAAATGTATATCATGTTCAATGGAGAGAATTTTTTGGTAGTGTTGTTTATACTTTGAACAGAATTCAGATTAGAGAAGGTACAAGACTCCTTATGAATTATGGTTTAATCATACTCCCACCGTGAAATATCTTATAATATTTGGTAGTAAATGTTATATCAAAGGAGATGATGAGATAGGAAATTTTGATGCTAGAAGAGATGAAGGAATCTTCCTTGGTTATTCCACTAAGAGAAAATCTTATAAATGTTTCAATCTGATATTAAGGAAGATAATTGAAAGTGCTAATGTGAGGAATGATGAAAAGTTCCAGATTCAGGAATGAATATATGACTGTAACCAGACTATAGAGACCAAGGAGATTATTGTAGATCAAGAAGAACCTTTTGATATTGATCATGAGATCAAGGTATGTCAAGATGTCTCAAATGATCCTACTAAAATTCCTAAGAATCCAAGGTATGTTAAGAAAAACCATCTTGAAAATCTAATTATTAGCAATGCAAATAAAGGCATGGTGACGAGATCAAGATTAAGAGATGAAATTTGTTTGATTTCTCAAGTTGAACCAAAATCTACTGATGAGGCATGTAGAGATGAATCTTGGACTAAGGCTATGCAGGATGAATTGGAACAGATAAAGAAAATAACACTTGGGAACTAGTTCCTAGACCTAAAGATAAGAATGTTATAGGAACTAAGTGGCTTTTCAGAAATAAGATGAATAAGAAGGAATGGTTGTAAGGAATAAGGAAAGACTGGTTTGTAAAATATATTCACAATAAGAAGGTATAGAATTTGAAGAAATATTTTCTCATGTTGCTAGGCTTGAGGCTGTAAGTTAATTTCTTGCTTATGTTGAACACAAAGATTTCAAAGTATATTAGATGGATGTGAAATTTGCATTTCTGAATGGAGATCTAGAAGAGGAAGTATATATTGAACACCCTGATGGATTTCCTCTGACAGAAGATGAGGATATGGTTTGCAAGTTGAAGAAGGCTTTGTACAAACTAAAACAAGAACCTAGAGCATGGTATGCAAGATTGGATAGGTATCTACTTCATCTTGGTTTCAAAAAAGGTAATGTAGGCAGCAATTTGTACTTAAGAACTAGTGAAGTTGGAATTCTAATAGTTGAAGTTTTTTTTATGATATCATTTTTGGAGGAAATGATGTAATGAGTAAAAATTTCTATAAGGAAATGGAAAATAAATTGGAGATGTCAATGATTGGTGAGATGAAATTTTTCCTTGGACTGCAAATTAATCAGAACAAGAATGGTATTTGTATTTCTCAGACCAAGTATCTTAAAGAAATGTTTTTTATTAAGGTAAAAGAAGGTTTTGAAGGAGCCCCAAAACCCTATACAAAAAGGGAACTTAAAATAGAGAAATAAGAATTCCCAAAACCCAACATACCAGCCTGAACAAGAGGACTAAGAGAAATGCACTCAGCAAAAACTTAGATAAAACACTCCCAGGTTGCAACAAAGAATAAATCATTAGAGATCATCAGTGGGATAAGAGAGAACTATCATTTTGACCCATTCTTATGGGACCGAAGGGTCATGTGAAAATAATAAGAGGATATTTATAAAAAAATTGCCTTTAATAGTAACCCAACCATCTTCAACTCTCGCAGCCTCATCCTGCCAGCACAAAGAATCCAAAGCTAAAGAGCCAGCATCCAGCAATGGAATAGAAACTTCTAGTGAAACATCTAGCACAAGGCCATCTTTAGCCCTAGCCATAGAATTTCCAATTAATGGCTTTGCCAAACCAGAGCAAGTTGGAGCCAAAAAACCAGCAGGACTAGCCAAACTAGCACCCACAGACCCACCAGCAACTAGCGAAAAAAGAACAGGATCAACTCCAGCAAACACAAAACCACCTGCAAACCCAACAGCAACAATAGCCAGCGGAGAAAGAGTAAAATCAATACTAGTAGACACATAGTCAAAATCAGTAGCAAACATAGACCCAGCAGGGGCAGAAGGAGGAAGATCCTTCTTCCCAGGATGAGAAGAACTTTTGAGAGTTGTATAATGTTGGGTAGAGGCACCTTTCTACCAAGAGGGAGAAGTTTTCTTTTTCTTGAATTCCAAGTAAAAATGTGTTGAAATGTGGCCATTCTTAAAAAATTTACATCTGAAGGGAATACCCTCTTAGTCAATCTGTTGGATCCAAGATCCTAAGGTTGATTCAATTTTGATCTCAGCTGGGAGACCCTTCGAGGTGTCAAGTTCAACTAAAATTTGAGAAAAAGTGAATGAATTATATTGTAGGACTCATCATCCAACAAAAAAAAGTCCCCCAAATCCTCACCCACTTCCTCAAGAATGAAATCATGCCAAAGATGAAGAGGGAGGTTAGGGAGTCTGACCCATATAGGGATCTTATTTAATACTTCATATGAAGGATTAAAATCTGGGTGCCAGGGCTTTACCATAAGTATAAATTTATCATCCTCCCAACAAAAAAAGTTATCACACGGGATCTTGGTTCTATCCTCAGCAACATCAAAATTTGCAATGAAAAACCCCTTTTCCATAGGAAAGATATGAACAGTACATGATAGCAATGGTTTCCATTTATGAGTGACCCATTCATGCAATAGGGGGAGGCTAGGCTAGAAACTCCTAAACCAGAAAATCAGTCAATGAGCTTTAAAAATCTCAATACTATTCTCCAAATACCCTTTAGTCACAGGAGAAAACTTGACCAAGAGATCCACACACAGGAACGGGAGTAGAAACCCTAGCTCTGATCTCAACCATAATTTTCTTAGACACAATCTTAGAAAAAGACTTCCCTACAACCTCTGAGACCTTAGAATCAAGACTAGAAGCCCGAATAGATGAAGAGGCCACTATCAAAACCCTAACTACCACCGCAAAAAGTACATTTGACTCCACATCCCCAGACAAGATAGGACAGACGGGAGATTCTGCAAGAGGGTACTTCAACAGTGGGGAGATCCCATCACGATTAGTATGACTCAACACTGTATCACCCACAGCAATACAATGTGTGGGGGTAGTGCATGTCAGAAGTACCACACACGCATAAGGAGAGGCAGTAGCAGACCGTGGCATAGCAGCTAAAACATGCTATCTTAAAAATTATCTTAAAGAAATGTTGAAAAAGTTTGGAATGTAAGATTGTAAACTTGTTGGAACACCTATGGTTACTGGTCACAAGCTTACTACTACTGATGAATCTCAGAGTGTTTTTCAGACAAAGTACAAATCTATGATTGGAGGCTTACAATATCTAGCTAACACTAGACCAGATATTGCTAATGCAGTTGGAATTGTGGAAAGATATCAAGAAGATCCTAAAGAGACACAACGTGTTGTTGTAAAAAAAATATTTAGATATCAGAAAGGAACACTAGATTATGGCTTATGGTATAAAAATTTGATGATTTGCATGCTTATATTGATGTTGATTGGGAAGGAAATGTTGATGATAGAAAGAGTACAAGTGGTGATACATTCTTTCTTGGGAAAATATTGGTTTCTTGGTTAAGTAAAAAGAAGGATTGTATAGCTTGGTCTACAGTTGAATCAGAGTATGTTGTTGCTTCTATAAATTGCACACAGATTGTTTGGATGAAGCAAATATTGAAGGACATTGGGATAACTTTTAATGAGCCAGTGGTTATCCATTGTGATAACACTAGCACAGTGAAAAACTATGCATTCGAAGACTAAACATATTTCCATTAAGCATCATTTCTTGAGAGACAATGTTGCAGAGAAAGAGATTAGATTGGAGTATATCAGCACAAAGGAATAAATAAAAGATATATTTAAAAAACCTTTTCCAAAGGATGCCTTTGATTATCTCAAAGATATGCTTGGGGTGACAACGCCTCCTTGCAAGAACTAAATTGATGTAGGAATGCATCAGTCTAGTGTCTTTCAGAGCTATATCATTTTCTGGACTTGATGTATGGATCTACTCCTCATGGGGAGTGATCACAGGAACAATAAAAACACATTTGGTTGATTTTCACCTGATTGTTGGAGGCATGAAGATTTGAAAAAGCTACACCTTGCAGAAGAAATATGGTCAGAAGTAGAGTTGTGGCACCCTTTTCCATTGTTCTCAAAGGGGGAGAGATTCTATGTGAAAATCCCTATTATTTTAGGAAGAGTTGTGTTGAGGATATTGAGAATATTGTATTCAGAGTGAGTATTTTTGGTTTTATGGATTTTCACATATTCTTCCATCAATGCCAAAGGGGGAGATTGTTGGAATAGGTTTCTGATATTTTTGGCATTCATGTTTTATCATTGATGTCAACATATGTTTCTATGGAGGCAGAACAAATTGATTGTTACTATTACTTAAATGATTGACAGAAATGTACGCGTACTGTACTGTACTATTTATTTAGAACAAGCAATGATGGTGATGTGTACAAGTATGTTTTTTCATCTTATGTCTAAGGTTGCATGGCTTAATATTTCAGATTGAGTGAATTACATATGTTTTAGTGAATACTGGGTACTGGACTGTGACAGTGATCTTTGACAAAGTTAGTCTCTGGGTTTTGAGGATAACTTGAATGCGATATGGATTCATGTTATGCAAGATTGGGGAATTTAAAAAGACATGTTGAGGAATGTTTTTAACGATTCTTGGGTCATAGGACTCTTGGTGACGTCAATTGTGGGGTGTGTTCTAAAGGAGACCTATTTGGGGCAAACTTCAGAGATGGAGCATGTATTATGGAGTGTGAGTGTCGATTAGGGACCTTGGATTATATTTGATGAATTTTAATTGATGTTTACTTGTTATAGGTACGATGTGTATCTTAGCAAGGGGTTAATTAATTATTTTTACATTGGGGAAGTCTTTATTGGCCGACCTAATTGCTTATTGTAAATTTGTATTGTGAGCATGGATTAGGGACCTTGGATTATATTTGATGAATTGTAATTGATGTTTACTTGTTATAGGTACGGTGTGTATCTTAGAAAGGGGTTAATTAATTATTTGTACATTGGGGAATTTTTAATTGGCCGACCTAATTGCTTATTGTAAATCTATATAAAAGGAAGTTGTTTTATTTTATGAAAGTGTGGTAACAGCGAAGTGTGGAAGTTGTGAGCTTGTTTTTGTGAAGCCTTATGGATGTAGAGAAGAGGATGTGATTAAGAGACTTCATTGGAACTGATCAAGAAAACATAATTGCTATCAAACAATTCATTGGATCGTATATTTCATATACACTTATATTTCAAATAGTAAGTCCTGAAGGTAGACTTAACCTTCTTTAGGCAATGTGCCTGGGAAGTGAGCCTATTGTTACTCTTGAATCCTAAAAAGGTATGTCCTTTAATGGGGACTATGTACTGTAATGCATTAATAAGCTCCTAACAGAGCTAAATCTTTTAGTAGGGATACTATACTCTTAGTACATTATTTGTGGGTGCTAATTCCCATCAGGGTTTTACCTTTAACAGGGTTTCCTTGACAACAAAGGATTGTGTTATGGTGTTGCATTTACTATGTTATCATTTGGATTAAATTTATGGTTTATAATTTTTAATAATTTGTCTCACAACTGATTCACTCCCCCCTCTTAGTTGTGTTGGTGGACTGTTATTCCTAACACACCTCCTTGGATCACGCATCATTTGGATACTTCATGTTTGAGATCTTTCATATTCTTGGTGAGACTATCTTGTTCTTCATGTTTCCATCCATTCTTTGTGTATTTTGATCTCACAAAGGTTTTCTTGATCTACGAAGCTTAACAACTCATTTCTCAATGACGTTACGTTTGTGGCTAACCTACTTGAGGGATCATGTTTCATGTTTCACTTATTGGATGAAGATCCTTAGGATTTTGGGTCCTGGCCTATCTGTCTAATACATTTTCCTTTTCATTGGAAAATGTAATCTTTCATAGTCGACTTGATGTTTGTAAAGGCCTTATATATTCTTATAATTATTTTCCATAGGAGACATGAGAGACATAATAGAATAGTAGCTTAGCACTTGTAGGATTCTAATCAATATATCAGACAAAAGAAAGTACCTAATGAATGTTCATGTAGTTGTTGTTGATTATAGATGGTATAAAAAGATAACATATTGAAGGTTATAATTAGGCTTGTATGTGTAGAAAGTATCGCAGCTTGTAGTTGTTCTTGTAACTGCTCATTCAATAATAAGAAGGTTTATCTTGCATTCATTTCCTCTTTTTTCTTTTCCTTCTATTGTGTGACTCTTTTTGCAAGGATTGGTTGGACTCAGTGAGTTCCCATTATCATTAGTTGCGTCATTTTAAAATAAAATTTAAAGAGTCATGCCCTAGTGGAGCGATAGAATGGAGATAGGGTATACATCCTTTAAAGTCATGGTGCACTCCCCAGACTATAAATGGAAAGACAAGGTCTTCAAGTGATCTTCAAGTGCCACCTCTCACATAATGTAGTAATGAGCCCCCTATTTTCCCTAATATCATCCATATAGGTCACATATAATAACCAAATCCTCTCCAATTGCTCATGCTTCTCCTAGTCTATGCGGTGTCTATAGGCGAGCATCTCAAAATGATTCTCACAAGTATTCATAAAATCATCTCTAATCTACAAATGTAGATGGAACAAGCTCAATCAGATCAATATGCAATGCTAAATACAAAAAAAAACACAAATATGTCATCCTATTCACTCACATGTTTAAATGCATTACCTATTTATACATTCATGCCAAATAAAGATGTTTTCACACTAAATCCCTATATGTGGTGCAAATATCATATAAAAATGTCCTAAAATACCCATCAATTGCATCATTTTCACTATATACATTTGTCTTATCCCCATTGCACATGCATCCCTTTATTCCTACACATGTGTCACCTAAACCTAGCACTTGTGTCACAACATTATAGCATTTGTGTATCAATAACTAAAATTGCAACTTGATTATAACTTACTGTTGGAAATGAGATAAGTATTTGAGAGGGGAGGGGTGAATCAGTTACTTCAAAATAAATCCTTTGTGTGTTTGATGTCTTAAATACTTTAACACTGTTACTCGATTAATTAAGATATTCTTCTGTAACTCAGGTGTCAAAGCAATCTTTATAATATCCAATGCAATTATACTTTAGTGATTAAGTGCAGAAACATAAAGAATAAAAAAATTAACATATACACATGTGACACCAAGATTTAACGTGGAAACCCAATATGGGAAAAAACACCAATGTAACTAGTTATTGTTTTTCACTCTTCTGAAGTGAGGCTTGTTAGGAGCCAACCCTGTTAAAGGTTACAATAACACACTATTAGGTGTGAATTTGTTAAAGGATTTAATCACCCTATGAGGAGTGGCCTTGTTAGAGGTCTTCAACACTTCAACACATAAATGCTACCTTGTGAGAGGATTTAAAAAAAGACTGTTAATTCTACTTTGTTAAGAGATTTGAGATCACTGCTACAATTGTTAGAGAGTAACAATGAATTGACCTGTATGTGTAAGTAACTGTCTTTGCTGATTCATATCTCTATTTTGATTATAATGGGATCCTTGTTGATTAGATGTTCTATTTTAGCTCCGAGTGATTTGTACTCAATCATAATCCTATCTGATTTTGCCTTCACTCTTCATATCATAGAATTCCACACTTCTGCTTTTTCACTCTTTATCATCCACAAATTTAATCCAAACCTAACCTTTTATATATATGGTAAACCCTATCAATTCAGCTTGAATATACTTCTAAATAATAAAACACAATTCAGTCAGCCTCATATAACCAATTAATTATAGAATATAAATCACTGTTAGTCGGCTTCCACTAAATGCCTGACCATGACTGAAATGCCTAAGTGAGTCAGTCAACACTGAACTTCTTCAATGCCTGACTGAACTCGGTCAACACTAAAATAACTCATTTTATTCACCAACTATGCTTGTTCTAAATGTATACATTTGTGTAACATCTCTACATAAGTGTAAATACATGTGTAACATCAATGACAATATACAATTGAATAATTGTCTTCAACAATCTCCCTCTTTGGCATTGATGGCAACACAACATGTCATAATACAAATAATCGTAGAGCAACAGAAAAATTTCATTGATGTCTTTAGCTTCATTTTTATTCTCATCCAAAAACTCACTCTTGTTGGAAATAATCAAGACTAACCAAGTTACTGAGAGGGGAGGGGTGAATCAGTAACTTTTAAAACTTTAAATCATTTCTGCACTTGTATATACTTTAACCATTCATTCATCTAATCTACTGCAAGCATAAAAATATAATCATTCATAACACATAGACACAAAGATTTGGTGACCCAGAAACCTTCCAAATAGAAAGTAAAACTGGGTTGGGGATGGTGCCCACAAAACTTTGGTACTGCAGTATAAAGTTGGCCGGTTAAGGCTTACATTGATCACTTCTGATGATCTGCCCTGTTAGAAGCAATTTGGACTGCTAGGTCCACCTTGTTAGAGG
>MU223645.1:7409501-7430289 GCA_018584345.1 Thuja plicata
ATAAGCCATTGTATGCAGAAGGATGGTTGATATCTCAGAAGGTTTTTGCTCATATACATAAGAAGGATGAGATGCAGACATATGAAGGAGTCAAAAGATGCTACAGAAAGGACATGAACAAAGAAAGCTGGAAAATTGTAGAACTGAAAGACTCTGAAGATTCACTGTTTTTATGCAAATAATGGAGAATGAGAAAATGTTGTTACAATAAGTGCTTCTTCATATATATGTTGCTTCTAGACATCTGTTAAAAGTTCACTTGGAGGATCTAAGTTGAAATCCCATACATAAATATTATGCATAAACTATGTTAAATGAGAAGATGTCATTGTAGTCATTTTAAAACAATTGAATCTGACAGAGTAAAAGCATGCAACAAAAGATGTGAAAACTACAAGTAAGGATAGAGATTAACAATCTCAAATCAGCATGGGTTTACACATACAGAAAGCAAACATAATGGAAAAAGTATTACAAGATATCCAGAAGCTTCATTAAATGAGACTATGCTTAATAGTTTTGAAATATTGCAGTGTATAATGTGTTTTAGACAAACTATTGAGACAGTTTCTTTTTGCAAAGTTTACATCTCATATTGATGTTTTGAAAAGATGTACATTCTTGATAACAGAACAGGGCATGTAATATTGATAATAATTATATATGCAGAATGGGTTTACTATTTTGAAGTAAAACCCATGGGAGTCATGAGCCCGTGCTCGAACCCCATGGGTTTGTTTTTTCCTGTGTATACTTCAAAAGAAAAATAGTGTATTTTTACATTAAAGAACAGCAGCATATTTGACATATTTGTGTTTACATGCTAACAGAGATGCTCAGTATTATCAGCAAAATTATAAACTAAAACTGTTTTTTAACATAATGTTGCAGTTTAAATATCTTATGTGTGTTTCTTTTTCAGACAGTGGAGTGTCATCAAATAGAGAAGCATATGTTGTGCGTACTACATTTTTTGTATTCAAAGATAGAAAGAATGATAGTTTTATTAAAACATTCAGACAATACAAATCCTGTGTTTCACTTCAAAATTGAAACAAGCATTAAATCAACAACAAGCAGTACTGAAGTTCATGGGCTCAATACTAAACTTATTCCTTCAAAGATTTAAAGCTACAGTCAACATCAAGCAGAGAGCACCGACATAAAGAAAACACTAATAAGCAAATGAAGATCATATTGATGTAGTAAGTAGAGAAATAAACAACAGATGGAGCCAACTTATCTGTATGTGCAAAGTGGGGTATGTCTTCATGTTCCCATTCATGACTGTAGCAACTCGCACAAAAAATGTGAAGCTTATGATTGAAAGATGTCATAGAGCTAAAACTAAATGTATACACTGCATCTTTCAGTCATAAGCTACATTTTTTTAAAAATGTTGAAGAAAACCCACATAGAGGTCAAGACAAGATAATCATAGCTCGGTCTGTTGCCCGCGGGTCTGAAGGAGAAAGACAACAGTGGTGGTGTTTTATTGTCACGCTATAGACTGGGGATAAGTCTGAAACTATGACTGAGTTGTCCCCAGTTCAGAGCTGAGGTTCATGGGTTGACATCTCAATCACAGTTTAAGACCACTCCAATATTGCAATGGTGTTGCATCCCGAATCTACAAGTGGTGGTCACAAACAAAGACTGCCAGAACTTCCTTCATACACTGTGGTTTAAAACCCAAAATGGTGGTAAGACATCAATCCAGAACCCAAGTTACAATTGAATTTGTAGTGCCATTTGTAAATGGGTTCGAAAACACTTCATCATCAAGTGTTCCAAGCTTTCAAACAGACTGAAGATAACTTACAGTTGAAACCTGAAATCAAGAAGAAAAGAAGACCAAAGATACTATATCATCAAAACATCCCAACATTAAAGCAAATGCAAGCAAACTTACAGTTGGAACCCGATTTCTAAACAAATGAAGATCAAAAGCCACGGCCTTTACTGAAGAAGAATGCGACAACAAAGATGCCATGTGTTACAGTGAATATGTAAACGACATTTTTTCCTCATAAAGCTCATGAAACTAATAGTTTCTTCACAGAATAGAGGCGGAAACATAACAGAGATTCATGGTTTCCAGTTTCAAACATGGCAGAACCACAGAAAAAAAACCCTAAAAATGCAAATGAAACCGATGAATGGAATACATTGTGTTTTACTCTCATTTGAAATCCATTGTCAGATGGAGTAAATGCAATTATAGCTCAAATGCATCGACATTCCCTCCTTGTTGCCACATTGGTACCTTTTTGTGCCACGACATGATAAAACTGTCCCTTCCGACTGGTGGTGATCAAATCAATTACAAACCGTGCTGGTTACCAAACCACAATAGCATCAACCACAGTGGTATGGTGTTGGCAGAGTCAGAGATGGGTTGATGCCGACTTGACAAGGGTTTTGAACCCTTTGAGGTTAGGTAGTCAATTTTTTTTAAGTAGGGTGGTAACACTGTTAGATTAAAATGTCATGTATTTGAATGGGATGTAATTGATACATTGGTAATTGGTATGGTATATCAAATTTTGGGGGCTAAAACTTAGGGTTTTTGTCTTAGGGAAATTTATTAAACCCTATAGTTTTGTAGGGATTTTTGGAGGGAAGATTATTTGAAATAAGCCATATTGGCTATTTAGGGAGATTTTTTGCTTTATGTTAAGGGGGGTCAATTTTAGTGAATGGAGGAGCTTTAGTGAATTAATTATTCCTATAGCTGTTTGTTCATTGTTTTTTTGTATTCCAGTGTAAGTTCATGTTTGTAATTTAGGTTTTGTGCAAGAGGATTTCACTATTCCTTGCCATTACTCAGGAATTCATACATGTAACTTATATACAGATTTTGAGAAGAATATAGTGGCCCCACTTTTTACATACAACTTATTGTGATCACCTGTTCAAGTTCCTTTTCAATTTTCTGCATATAAGAGTAATACCTTTGGATTATGGTTTAGTGAATTGCATTGATTCCTATTCTATATTATAGAATATAAGCCTTTTGTAGAATATGCATGTTGTTAATGGTAAAAGTACTGCTTGTGGTCAAACTCTAGTTGTGACCTTCCAATTAACCTATGTATTGAGCAGTGAATGATAGTGCAGATATCCACTAGGGTGTGATAAGTGAATGTCAGTTTGAAGCTTCAAAAGAATCTAAAACTCCTTGGTGTATCACCTTTTTCTAGTTTTTATGCAAGTTCAATTTTGAATCTCTCTTCCCTTTTCTCAGTTTAATTTTCAATTAGGAGGTGATATTCCATATCAAAATAGGAACCGGCCTAGAATCCAAAGATTCTTCCTCATCCATAGTTCACCCACAGCTAGAGGAGGTTTCCATTGTCAGATAGAGTTGCCATGAAGCCTTAATGCCTGGTTTAGGGTGACAATTCTAAGCCTGAACAATCTTCTCAGGTGCATGATGCCTTTTAACATATTATGAAAGTACTGGATCCTTCAGTCTAGATTTTGGACTTGATCCACTACGTCTGTCATTCTCAAACATTCTTTCATGTTTCTCTATCTGATGCTCAAGTTCCACTATCTATGACTTGGGTTCCTCTGTCTAAGACTCGATTCCATCATTCTATGACTCGGTTCCCTTTGTCTGTGACTCGGTCTCTTCTACCAGTAGCTCAATTTGCACAGTTTGTGCTAGTATATTTAGTGGTCAACAATTATGCTATCCAATTACCATTGCTTGAGTCATAGGTATAGTATCAGGTTCATGATACACAAAGGTCATGTAGTCTTCAGGCTCTTTACTACTCTTCTCTTTACATTTTTCTGCAAACTCATCAATCTTGACATGTACACTTTCTAAGACTTTATGAGTAGTAAGATTCAAACATTTGTATGCTTTGCTTTTACATGAGTAACCTAGGAATATTCCTTCATCACTTTTTGCATCTAGTTTTCCATTTCTTTCTTCCTTAGAGATGTAGCATCTACTTCCAAATACTTTTAAATAATTAACATTAGGTTTATAGCCATACCATAATTCAAAATGTGTCTGGTTACTACCTTTCTTCAGTTGAACTCGGTTCAAGGTGAACATTGTAGTGTTGATGACCTCCTTCTAGTATTTGGCAACAACATTCTTTTCAATCATTAGGGTTCTGGCACAATCCATGATGGATATGTTTCTTTTTTCTCCTATTCCATTTTAATGTGGTGTACCAAGGGAAGATACCTATCTTTTGATTCCTCTCTCATTATAGTATTCATTGAACTCATTAGAAATGAATTCTCCTCCTCTGTCAGATCTTAGGCATTTTAGTTTCTTTCTTGATTCCTTTTCAACTCTTGCAAGATACCATTTGAATTTCTGAAAAGCTTATGATTTCTCTCTGAGAAACATGACAGTCATCATTCTGGAATGATCATCAACAAATAAAATAAAATACTTCTCTCTAGTATAGCATGTTATTCCAATTGGTCCACATAGGTTAGTATGTACCAATTCCAAGACTTCATTAGTATTGTAATTCTTTCTTTTGAAAGTTGTCTTGCTCATCTTTCCAATTTGACATTGTTTGCATATTGCTAACTCAGGTTTCTTGAAAATAGGAATACCTCTGACTCTCTTGTTCTTGCTTATGTTTACTATATTATCAAAATTTACATGACACAATCTTTTATGCCATAACCAGCTTTCTTCTACTTGTGCAATAAAGCATGAACCTTCAGTGAGATCAAGATAGAATAGATTACCTTTTGTTTGCATCCCAGTTCTGACTAGGTTCCCTTTACCATCCAGGAGCTTGGCCTTACCATTCATGAATTCTACCTTAAAGCCAAAGTTGTTCAACTGTGCTAAACTGAGTATATTTCTCCTCAATCCTTCAACCCAATAAGCATTATCACATTTGATTCCTTCTATTAGAATAATGAAACCTTTTCCTCTTACAGGGCAAGGTTCATCATTCCCAAAATTGACACTCCCACCATCATAGTGTTCAAGATGTTCAAATTTTGTCTTATCACCAGTCATGTGATGAGAACAACCACTATCAATTATCCATGTGTTATTTTTATTGATGTGTGAGAAAAGTGTTGTCTTTTCATCTTCTTCATCTAACTCATCCTTAATAGCAATATAAACCATTTCTTCTACTTCATCACTGTTAGAATCTTTAGCAATATAACAAGACTTCTTACCTTTATCCTTGTAGCTTTTGTAGTTCTTGAAATCTTTCTTGCCTTTGAACTTGTTGAACTTTTTCTCATATTTGTCTTCTTTGTTCAGACACTTTGCAGCAATGTGAACAACATCATTGCATGAAAAACAAATCAATGGTATCTTCTTGCAAGAGATGCTTCAATGATGTCAAGATCTTCATCATCAGATTCATCATCGTTGTTTCTTTCAATCTACTTCCCTTTTGAGTATCTATCCTTCTTACCAAGGTTCAATTTAGCTTTGAATGCAGACTCAATAATGTTAGAGCTAGGAGAGTAATTGTCAAAGTTGTCCAGCTCAAAATTTGTAAGCCTTCCCACTAATGTATCCAGAGTTATATCTTTAATGCACCTCATCTCTTGAATAGCTGAAACTCTAATAGCATAGATATGAATTAAAGTTCTTAGTACCTTGGTGACCACTTTTGTATCTTCAATTATTCCACCTACATCTATGATGGCACTCACAATCTTCTTAATTCTTTCATTGTATCTTGTAATGTCTTCTCCTTCTTTCATTTTCATCTGGCCAAATTGTCCTCTTAGACTTTCTTCTTTGGATCTCTTTACATTTGCATCTCCTCCATGAATGTCCTGTAATTTCTTCCACATATCATAGGTTGTAGGGCAGTCCTTGAATTCATCAAATTCCGACTAGCTGAGTGAAGAAGCTATATCAATCACCATTATGTTATGAAGATTTCATTCCATCATTTGTTCCACAGTCATAGTCCCTGTTGGTTCCACATATTTTCTTTCCAAAAATTGCAAACCAGCATCTTTGATAGATGATAGATGTAGCTTCATCAGCTCCTGCCATGCTAGGAAGTTGTCTTTGTTTAGATTTGAGATCTCCCTTCTATAAGAAATATCTGATCTTTAGTTTAGGTATTGAAACCTTCTCTGAAATCACTTGAATCTCTGATACCAATTGTTGGAAATGAGATAAGTAACTGAGAGGAGAGGAGTGAATCAGTTACTTAAAAACAAATCCTTTGTCCCTTAGATGTCTTAAATACTTTAACATTGTTACTTAATTAATAAAGATATTCTTCTATAACTCGGGTGTCAAAGCAATCTTTATAATATCCAATGCAATTATACTTTAGTGATTAAGTGCATAAACATAAAGCATAAAACAAATAACATATACACAGGTGACACCAAGATTTCACATGGAAACCCAATATGGGAAAAACCACCAATGTAACTAGTTATTGTTTTTCACTCTTCTGAAGTGAGCCCTGTTAGGAGCCAACCCTGTTAAAGGTTACAATAACACACTGTTAGGTGTGACCTTGTTAAAGGATTTAATCACCCTGTGAGGAGTGGCCTTGCTAGAGGTCTTCAACACTTCAACATAGAAATGCTACCTTGTGAGAGGATTTACAAAAAGACTGTTAAGTCTACTCTGTTAAGAGATTTGAGATCACTGCTACAATTGTTAGAGATTAACAATGAATTGACCTGTATGTGTAAGCAACTATCTTTGTTGATTCAGATCTTTTTTCTAATTATGACTGGATCCTTTCTAATCAGATGTTCTATTGTAGCTCTGAGTGATCTGTACTCAATCAGAATCCTATCTGATTTCACCTTCACTCTTCATATCACAGAATTCCACACTTCTTCTTTTTCACTCTTTATCATCCACAAATTTAATCCAAACATGGCCTTTTATATACATGGTAAGCCATGTCAAGTCGGCTTGAATATACTTCTAAATAATAAAACACAATTCATTCGACCTCATATAACCAATTAGTTATAGAATATAAATCATTGTTAGTCGGCTGCCACTGAATGCCCAGCCATGACTAAAATGGTCGAGTGACTCGGTCAACACTGAACTTCTTCAATGCCCAACTAAACTCGGTCAACACTAAAATAACTCATTCTATTCACCAACTGTGCTCGGTCTGAATGTAGACATTTGTGTAACATCACTACATAAGTGTAAATACATGTGTAACATCAATGACAATAAAATATTGAATAATTGTCTTCAACACTGACATTGTCTAACCTAAACTAAATAGTTGTGTCACATCGCTGATACTTGTGGAAAATGTGACCCTAGGTTTTGTCGCTTGCTCTATCCTGCCTACAAACTAGAACCCTAAATGCATGCAAAATGAGAAAATAAATACATTAAATCATGCATACTAATCGGTGGTGGTAATCCATCTAGCCACTTCTATGTCCTGACCTGAACATCAATGTGTATGTTGTCCTTGTATTGCATTGTTGTTCCTCAAACTCGCTTAGAGATCTCCTCTTCTCCACTAGTTCTCCAAAGACAAAGAGTGAAAAATGACTTTAGAAATTCCCCCTAGGTCCCATTTATACCCCCGTATCCCTCCTGGATGGACGTGCACCCATTCCATTTGAACTATCTTTGTAGCCTTTTGACCTCCCCAGCCCATAACATTTGTCATATACCTCCATTTTCTAAACAATCTTTTGCAATGGGATCCTTCTCATTTTATTAAAAAAATTGAACCCTTCATATTTTTTGCTCAATTTTTTATAGGGGGGACCATATTACCTAGTCGGTATCGCAATCTCACTGGGGAATACTAGGGCATGACTTTATTAATTATTCTTTGAAACAATACCCAAAATGCATTAGCTTTATATGGAGCGGCGAAGAAAGGATGGGCTTGGCGGTCGAGACAGGAAAGAGATTTTCTGGGGAAATGGAGTTGACAAGCACGGACCCAGATGCCCGTGGTTCCCACCGGCCAGGTGTGGGGGTGCAGGATGGCATGCGCCTAACAGGACCAGGCCGGAACGGTCAAATCAAGGCCCTCAACAAACCAAGTGGGGTGCAGTGAAAACTTACTCTGGCCAGAGAGAAGGGTTTAAACAACCAGCGGATAAGGTGTAGAAACAAAAAGTGGATTTGAGTGGCCCATCGTTGACAAAGGAGGTGCAAAAACCATAGACAATTGTACAATAAATGTATGCATATATTCAGAATCATGGAAGAGCTCAGTCCAAATGTTAAAATCGAAGGCTTTTTTCATGAAATGGGGTGGGGGTTGGCCGGCCTACCCAAAGATTAGAAACTGGGTAAATGAGGAATGGGGTGCCCATTTTGAAGTTAAAACCCTACTTAATGGTTTATTCTTGATCATCATAGGTTTGGAGATAGAAAAGACTAGAATCATGTTCAATGGGCCCTATATGATGGGTGGGATAGGTTTCTACATTAAGGACTAGGTACCCAATTTCAACCCAAAGCAGGCCTCAATCGAGGAGGTACCAATCTGGATCAAATTATACAATTTTCCCAATGAGCACTGGCATGCATATTTTTTCAAAATGGTGGGCGATCGACTGGGGAAGTTTATTAAAGTAGACAAAGCGGTAGACAAACAAAATTTTTGCATGTATGCTAGGATATGCATCCTTTGGAAACCCCACCTGTTGCTACCACATGGCGTGGAAGTTCGTACTGTTGAAGGTTACTAGTGGTAGGAAATAGAGGTGGAAGAGGTTTTGTAAAAATGTAAACAATGTCAGGAATGGGGACACAATGCAGATGAATGTGTAGCAAACCAAAAAGGGAAAGGCAAGGAAGTCAATGGGCTAGAAGACATTCTGGCATGGTTAGTACAAAAATCTACGGAACCCATAGCACCAGGGTCAGAATTGCTGCTGGAAGGGAATCCTCAAGAGCTTAGGGGTGATGCTTCTGGGATACCTGCAAAGTTCATAGGAACCCACACATAGAAACCCAGGTTGGATGCAGACGTGGTTCGAATCCTACCGTAGAAGGAGATGGAATTGGCAACGGAGGTAACTGGGGCCATGGAGGAAACAAGAGTAGGTTTGGAAGATACCCTCATGAAAAAACCCTAGGAAGCTAAACCTATGCTTCAAGTAGGAGTGGAAGGGGTCGACCTTGGGCAGGACAGTACTTGCAAAGAAAACTATGGAAACTACAAGGACATTCACATGTCCCCTGTGAAACCATGCTCAGATAGTTTAGCAATGGTCATGAAGTCAAGGGATGTAGAGGACCAGGATGGGGACCCCTTGGGCTTGCTCGAAGATGTTGGCATTGTGGAACAGTGCATGATCAAGCAATCCAAATCCTAAATGGATAAAGCCAACTTGGGAAGCCTTAAATCAAGAGGGAGAAAATCTGCACAGTAGCTCTTAGAAAATGCGGGCAATACGAAGGGCCAAACCAAGCTTCATTACGAAAGGGACTTGTTCCCTTCTGGATAGAAATGAAGATCCTAACATGGAATGTTAGGGGCTTCAATGCCCCTGACAAGAGATACCTGATCAAGAGGGGTCTTGATCAAGCGAAGCCCAACATAGTTTGCATCCAAGAAACAAAGTTGGATGTTTGTAGTGCAGGGAAGGTTTTTGAAGTTAGGAAGAAGTGGTCTGGTTTTTTTGTTGATGTAGAAGGTTCCTTGGGTGGTTTAGGTATCATTTGGGACCCTCATTTGGTTAAGGTGGAAGCAATCTCCAAGTCAAGGTTCTGGAAATTGGCAAAGGTGAGCTCCTTAATGGTTAATGTTTCAATTTTTTTGATTAATGTTTATGGTCCTTTTAAACAGAGGATAAGAGGGTAGTCTGGGATGAAATTTCCCAGGCTTTGGATGGGCTTGGACAGAAAGAAGCCATTGTAGCTAGGGATTTCAATTCCACCTTAGTTCATTCTGATAAATGGGGTGGAAGAGGGCGGCTAACAAGGGTCCAGATAGACTTCCAGAAATTTGTAGTAAATAATGGGCTTTGGGAAGTGACAGCGAGAGGAGGAAAATTCACCTGGAAAAATAGGCAGCAGGGCTTCTCCAACATTAAGGAGAAGCTAGATAGGCTTTTCTAGCTAGCAGCTGGAACACTCTCCCAGTTATTTTTTAGGCCAAATTTCTTGGCTTGTTGGGATCGAACCACTTTTCGATGGCACTATCATTTTTCAAAGACAGAGTGCCTCCACGGTGCCCCTTTAAGCTAGAGAAAATGTGGCTGAGAGAACCTAGTTTTTAGGAAATGGTCTCCCAATGGTGGATGATGACTCCCAGGGAGGAGGTGAATCTGGCATTCCAATTCTTTAGGAAAGTAATCTTCATTTAGCAGAGGTTGAAGACTTGGAACAAAACTCATTTTGGTAACATTTTTGAAGAAAAACTGAGATTGGAAGGGAAACTGGAGGCTCTAAATTGTAAGGTACATAATGAGGGTATGGATGAGGTGGATTTCCTGATAGAAAAAGACTTACTAAACAGGTATAGTGAATTTTTGCAACGTGAGGAAGTCTTTTGGTGACAGAAATTGAGGGAAAGTTGGTTGAGAGAGGGGGACAAAAATACAAAATTCTTTCACAGCTCAGTTAAAGTTAAGCGTAGTGTTAATAGGATATTTTCAATCAATTTGGATGATAGATCCCTCTTGGAGGAGATGGAGGTGATCAAAAGGGTGTCCATTGACTTCTTCTCTAACCTATGGAGCCAGGATGGAACCAATGATGTTCGAGCACAAAGGGACTTGCTTCAATTAATCCCAACAAATGTAAATCAGGAAGATAATTGTATGCTCACGGCCCCAATGACCCGAGAAAAACTTAAGGCAAAATTTTTTGGTATGGGGGGGGATAAACCCCCAAGGCTGAATGGATTCCAAGCTTTCTTTTATCAAAAATTTTGGGACTTGGTAGGATCGGACTTGTTGGGAGTGGTGGATGAATATCGGGCTAAGGGCTGTATCTTTAAAGACTTAAAAAACACTTTGATGGTGCGTATTCCCAAGAAAGAGAAACCAAACCATTTTGAGGAGTTCCTCCCTATCTCACTTTGCAACACGGTTTACAAAATCATCTCCAAAGTGGCAGAAAATCATCTGAAAACCATCCTGGACAGACTCATTTCCTGGGAACAAAGTGGTTTCACAACCAATAGGAACATTGTTGGCGGTATAATCATAGCTCATGAAGCCATCCACATGGCCAAAGTGAGAAAAAAGAGGCACATGATTCTTAAGATAGACATCAGGAAGGCTTACAATAGAGTGGATCGAGGGTTCCTAATTGAGATTCTCAGGAAATTCAGTTTTGATGAGAAATGGGTTTGATGGTTGGGGGTATGAATGGGTCATATAGAACATCTATCATGATCAATGGAAGCCCCCAGGGGTTCTTTGAGACCTCACGAGGCCTCATAAAAGGATACCCCATCTTGCCATTTTTGTTTATTATCTTGGCTGAAGTGTTGGGCAGGGCGATCTCTAGGCAGAAAAACCAAGGCAGTTGGAAAGGGATTGAGATTGTCAGAGGTTTCAAAGTGAAAACTCACTCATAGTTTGTGGATGACACCTGCCTTTTGGGGTGGCTTCAATGCAAGAAGCATGAGTGATGAAAAAGGTGCTAGACACATATAGCGCAGCCTCTGGTCAAACTATAAAATGGAAAAAATCTAAGGCTTTCTTCTTTGGCACGGAGAGAAGATCACAGAGGGAGATTGCTCAAGTTTTTGGAATTCAAGTCGGTTGACTTCCTGGTAAATTCCTTGGGACCCCTCTTTTTTCTGGTACAGACAAAACTAATTTATGGAAGGATCTATTGGATGGGTGCTCTGCTAGAATGGATGGTGGAAAAGTAGATGGCTGATGTTTGCAAGGCGTATTTTGCTCCTCAAAACAGTTGTCTCATCGATGCATGTCTATTCCATGGAATGTTTTAAAATCCCAAACCAAATTCTTAAAAGTATACAACAAAAGATGCGTAAATTTCTGTGGAATGGGGCACAGCATCAGGATAAAATCCCACTCATGGCATGGGACATATTGTGCAAAGTTAAAGGTGGTGGGGGGATAGGCATGAGAAATTGGAAGATTATGAATGAGGCAATGGGTGCTAAACTAATTTGGTAGATGTACAGCAAACTGGAGCAAAGATGGGTGAAGATCCTTAGAACAAAATACTTGGAAAATGCAAACAGAGAGAGGATCCTCATGATCAAGAACCCTCATAAAGGTTTGGCACTATGGAATTTCTTGCTGAGATGCAGACCAGTAATCACTGATCACTTGTCATGGCAGATCGGCAACGGTGGGGAAGCTCTATACTGGCAGGACTCCTGGGATGGCCAGCCGAGCCTGGATCAAGGCATACCAGTGCAAATCATTACGGCCACAGAATGGTAGTGGGGAACCAAGGTAAGTGATTTTGTTGATCTATCTTCCTTGGTAATTGGGAAGGAAGTAAAATGGAACAATGTGACGAGCCTGGGACTGTCGGTAGAGTACCAAGAAATCTTAAAGGAGTGCCTATGCATTAGAGCCGTCATTGGTTCAATGGAGGAAGATGAGGTTATCTGGACAGGTGTCAAAAGTGGCCAGTATTGAGTCAAGATTGGATACTCATTATTGGATAGTGCATTCAGTAAAGTGGAGTGGGAAAGCAAGATTTGCTGGAGGAAATCTTGCTTGCCCAAGGTAGCAGCCTTTGCTTGGCTCGCTGGCAATGGGAAAACCCTCACAGGAGACAGGTTGATGCGCCTAGGATTTTTTGGGCCGTTTAGATGTGTTTTATGTAACAAGGTAGAGGAAATGGTAGATCATCTCTTCCTAAATTGTGAATACTTGCTGGAGGCATGGAGCTTCAGATTGCAAAAACTGGATTGGCAGGGACCAAAGCCATTTAAGCTCAAAGATTGGCTCGATTCATGGCCAAATCCTAAGGATCGTCAACCTTAGATGCCATATGGCATGTCCTCCCTTCAAGCACAATTTGGCTGATCTGGAATAAAAGGAATAAAAGAATCTTCAACGGAACAACCACCCCACTTGCTTGGTTTCTAGCAAAATTAAAAGTTGTTGTTTTAGAATTGGTGTCTAACTCGGCCTCCCAGATAGATGCCTTGAAGAAACCTTTCAATCAGGCAGACCTGCTGATTCAAAGAAAATGGCCATTGGTGAAGTATAGACCCGTAAATGGGAATGGAAGGGTTCAACCTTTGGCAGGGAAGCAGAGTGTCATACCATGCGTTTGGCAAACCCCATCTCCTGGATGGGTTAAAATAAAATTTGACGGCGCATCTCATGGTAATCCAGGAGTCTTAGGGGTAGGCTATATTTCTTGGGATGAGAAGGGAGATATCTTGGCACTTGGTGTTAAAATATTGAAAGACGGGACAAATAATAAGGCAAAATATTTGGCAGCTGTAGGGGCCACCTTGATAGCGAGGAAATTAGGATTAAGGTGAATCCATCTTGAAGGGGATTCTCTCCTCATTGTGAATGGGATTGCAAAGGGTCAGATGGATATGTGGTACCTGAACAAACACATAAAGAGGATACGAGCTCTGGTTGGTGAGTTTGAGGATTTTAAAATCTCACATGTGCAGCGAGCAGCTAATGACCTGGCAAATAAATTGTCAAATATGGATGCTGATGGGTCCCTAGTAAACAAATTTGAATTGTTTGAAGATTTGAGGCCTAACCCCTAGAGGACTTCTTTGATGCAAGATTGGAGACCATAGACTATACACAATAATTGGGAGATTTGCAACATTGATATTGTGATTTCAAAGTTGGCGGGCACATGGTGTTACTACCTAAACGATGGAGGATGAAGTGACATAGAGCCTTTTTGCTCATGATTGGGAGGTGGTGACGAAATCTTGAAATCAGTGGATTCGTGGTATGTGAAGGATGCAGAGGTACAAGGTGAAGTAATGAGTTGGCAGAGGGAGTAATGTTAGCATGATGGCTTTGGAATATTAGCTTTGAGAGGCTTTGATAGCCCTTTTAAAAGTTGAAGTTGAGGCAGAAAGAAGAACAGAGCATCTGCAAGAAAAACTGTAGAGCCAGAGCAAGATGGAGGCAAATTTCTCTTTGGGTACTTTGGGACAAGTTCAAGCCTTTGTGGGGTCGATCATGTTGAAAATTCTAGGGAACATTTTTACAGAGGACGGGGATAATTTTTGGGCTGCGATTTTTGACATTTTCGGGGAGCATTTTCTGCAAACTTGGTGGATACCCCGAACAAATCTTGATGTGTCCTCCCTGTTTGTGGCGCTAGCTCTCATGGTGGCGGAGTCCAAAGATGCAGTGCGGGTGATGGTCAAGCAATGCATGGCCATCAAGTGGATAGAAGGCATTGAAGAGGTGTTGCATAAGACAGAGGTGGGTGTGGGTCTACACAAGGGAAGCGACCCTATTCGTATGATTGGCCATGGGCGCTGTGAGCTCCAACCTCTAGTGGTTTGGTCATCGGCTTGCCCCAAGGATGTCCAACTTGCACGAGCGCTTGATGGGTGGAATGCACTGAAGGTCGTGTTGGCGAAGCAGAAGTTGGAAGCGCAAGGTGGGGAAGGGCTTGGGGGGAGAAAATGCAAGTGTACCCCAATTAAATCAATGGCAGAGGTGGGGGAGGATGGTAGACCTCATGTGTGGAGGCAACTCAAAGAAAAACATGATGGGAAGGTGACCAAAGCAGAGTACAAAGCCCAGGAGTCGGGGGATGAGCTGAGGGAAGATGGCACGGTCTCGGTGTAGGGTGCTATTATGGTGGATGGGAGCAGTGGCTTTTGGAACTTCACGAAGGAGGAGGTAGTGGCCTGGTTTAGTTAAACCTGTGGGTGGGGGTTTTTTAAATTTTGATGTATAGTCTTTGACGAATATGGGCTCCAATAGTATAGCTAGGGGAATTTTGTAATGCATGTTGTTATTTTGGCTCGAAAATTGGAAATGTATTTCATTTTGAAGCCATGCGTGGCAATTATGTAACCATTGTTTTTCAAATATCAATATAATACCATATTACCGATCAAAAAAAAAAACCCAAAACGCATTGTCTCAAAGAGGGGTAAAATATAGACATCTAAAATTGTCCCATCACCTATGTGCGATGTTAACACTAATTTTTATCTTAATTAAATAAATAACCTTAATTATGTAATTGATTTGTGTCATTCTTCTTATTAAGTTTCAAATTCATCTTTTCCCTCCTAAATTAATAATTGAATGATTTTAATTAATTATTTAGTTATTTAATGTCCACTTCATTAATCTTTCAATTCTTGTATAATTTCATCTAATAATTCTTCTTAATATTAACTAAATGATTTTATTATTTAATTAATGTCTTTTCTAATTTTAATTAAATAATTCTTGTTATTTAATTAAACTAACATTTCTTGTTCTTATCATCATAATTAAATGATTATTCCAATTATTAATCATTTAATTTACTATGTCTTCTGTAATTGAATAAAATAATTATTTTATTTAATTATTCCACTTCCACGATGTCAACTAGGTCTTTCTAAAATAAATAAATTATGCAATTTATTTATCACAATCATGCACAATTAAATAAATTTTAAATTTATTTAATAATAATTATTCTTCTAGTTCTACCTCTTTGACTGATACTGACTTGCAGTCTTGCTAACCAATATATTTTGTCATTTGTCCAATCACTTTTCCTGAATAATCAATCAAATCAGTCTTCTCTCCAATCTAATAACTTCACTGGTCAATCAATTTTGATCACAGATCAATCTAATTAGTCCTCTATCCAATCTATTTAGTCTTCTAATCAATCAATTCTATCAAGCAACAGTTAACTCTTAATCATTCTGAGTACTATTTTCAATCAAATATAGTATAAATCAGTCTTAACTATTCATTACCAATAAGTAGTTTGAGTTTGACTCAAAAACTACAAAGTTGAATCCTGATAGCAATATCACAATATTCATTATTAATCAAGTAGAACTGTCTATTGAAATCCAAGGAAAAGTCTATATAATGAAGGTAATTCTTCATTATTTACAACCACAGTTTTCGAACTCTCATGTTATCATAATTGGAGCGAATCTGAGAGCTTACAAATGAAAATAGAAAGAGAAAAGAAAAGGGAGGATGTATTGGTTTGATGCACGTTTATTCATTTGAATTATTTATTGTATGTTTTGAATTGTGTCATTTCTCTCTTGAATAGGAGTACATTGTTTGTAATAATCTAGATCTTGTGGTTGGATCTAATATTTTTTGTTGCAGGTATACTAAACTGAATATTTACCCCTATTACAAGATGATCCTTGAACATCTAACAATATGTCCAAATTCTTCTTCCATACGGTTATGTCAACACAAGTTGGCACAACCAAATATATACAAAGTTCTTCATACTCAGAAGGCCAAGAAACATGGTCATGAGATAAAGCATTATCAAACATACTTGTACTCATCATCACCTAAAATCTGAACTAAGACATTGTACAACTATTATAAGCATGTCCTCCAAGGTGCAACTATAGAAACATCAATGCAAAGCATTTTCTAGACTAGTCCTGGCAAATACCCAAACTACCAACTCACCGTAGTTACCAAAAATATCTTTAGCAACACAAGGGACTTGAAAAAGATAGAGGTGAAATGCCCACATCACATACAATCTTACTTTGAAACCTCAAAGACCATATCATTAAAATGTGGAGAAATGCTTTTTCTCCAAAGCTCTTTTCTACATTTTCACACGTCAACAACCTGCGAGGACCAAAACATCCTTGTAACACTATTTTCTCACTCAAGAGAAGAACAATGGCTTGTAGTAGCACAAGACCATCAACATCATATCTACTTCATCACTATGCTTCTAATCTTCATTTTTATAAGTTATCATAATGATAACATCCTTGTTTACAATGAACAAATCTCTCCGTCGTCATATTTTTTCTTCAACATAATGCATCATCATAATCATTATACAAGTGCAAGTATTAATGATATTACAACACATCAGACACCGATGAGGGTTGAAATCCAACCATAGATTGCATCAACACATCAAACACTAATGAGGGTTGACATCCCACCATAGATTTCATCAACACATCAACATCCCTACACAATAGCTAAACATCTCTAACAATCTCACAATGTTGATCCACAATGCTAAGGGTTGGCATAAATAACAACACCACAACCTTCAACAATCATGACATTAATTACAACATATTTCCAACACCCCTCCCCCTTTAAGAATCTTATTTACCCATTAAATGAAAATGTTGAAGTCTTTAGGAGCCTTATTGAGTCTTTCTATGCCTCTAAAAATACACCAAGTCTTTCCAAATGATGAAACACTTGAAGACTTGTGAAGTTTTAGTCTTTTAGGGTGGTTTTGAAATTGTCATCATGCCCTAATAAGGTTTTCAGAAGTATTTTGGCACTCGACAAAGCCTTTAATATTCTCTTTTAGTTAGCCCCAAAAGTATTTCCATTAAAAAGTGTGTCTCTCTTGGTGTCAAGTCGTGCTTCTGTTCTCAATACCACGTCAAGAGCCGACAAGGTTTTCAAAACCTTGTCTTCTTCCAAAATATCTCTCTATCTTAACATATTTAAAGTTTAATTCTTTTTATTTGTGGCTTGAAGAATCAATTTCAAAACCATTGCTAGGCCTCAATAATATTTACACAACCTTATTAGAGTTTGACCATAAACTAGGAACTTACATGGAGCTCTCCCTATTTTTTTTTAAAAGATGCTTGTTGAAGACTTTGTTAGAAGAAAAAGTTTCAAAATCCCTTTAGAGATCGACAATATCTTCCCAAACCTTTTGGATTCTAACATAAAATTCACAACCATACTTCTCTTTATGAAAAAAAATTGTAAATGCAATTTAAGAGAAGAAATGAAGGAAAAAAAAAAGCATAAATAACATAAGCTATCAAAATATTTCGGGGGAAGACAGAATGGGGGGTGAGAGAGAAGGAAGTGGGGGAGGGAGCCAAGCTGGAGGAAATTTGAATTCTTTCTTGGGTGGGAACTGTGGAACTAGAAGGACTCCTGCGCCTGCAATGGCAAGAGACCAGAAAAATGTGGGAGGATCATCAGGTGAGGGCTCCACAAAGGATCCAGATGTTGATCATTACCGAGGAGGTGGACCAGAAAACACATCAAAAGTAGGTAAGTCCTCCTTTGCTGGTAGTAGTGGAAACGTATCTGCTGGGATTCAAGCCAAAGGTAGATATTCATCACTATTTGAGGTTAAACTAACTGGAAAATCCACTTTCCCCAGTATTAACAACATCTCTGAGCCTGGGAAGGGAGTATTTGGAATCTCTATACCTGATCCCCTAGTGGATCATATAGTTTCCAACTTGGCTACACTGGTAGGAAAATTTACGGGAACCAGACCCAATATTGACTTGGTTAGATTTTTTATCACTCGTAAATGGAAGCTCAAGGGGCAAGTTGATATAGCGGCAACACCAAAAGGTTTTTTCTCCTTTGTCTTTTCAAGTATGGAAGATCTTTCAAAAGTGCTTTGTGGTGGCCCTTGGATGCTTGGAAAATCATCATTGGCTCTCCAAAAATGGGTGACAAATCTCGACTTGAATGCAGACCTATTCGAAAAAGCCCCTATGTGGGTTTTTTTCCAAGTCTTCCAATGGATTATTGGCATGAAGATGTCTTCATAGGTTTGGCGGGGTTTTTTGGTGAAATCCTTTTCATGGACCCAATGATAGCAACTAAGTCAAGACTAGTGTATTCCAGAATCTATGTTAATATACACTGAAATAATGACCAGCCTGAGGTAATCTCCATCAACTCTAAGTTGGCTAAGCATATTCAATCTGTTGAATATGAATTTGTCCCCTTTGCTTGTTTCTCTTGTAAAAAATTGGGACATTGGGCTAAATAATGCCCTTTAAAATAGCAGAAAGAGAGAGGGAATCAAGGAAAACAGAGGGAGCCAAGGAAAGAATGAAAGGAGAAACAAAATTTGAGTGAAAAACCTAAAATCGACCCTGGAGCAAGTTCACAAGCTAATAATAAGGAGGGAGAAGAAGCTAATGAGAATCAAGAAAATAAGACTAAGGATTGCCAAATCCTTACTAAGAGTAAGAAGGACAACGAGAAAAAAGAATCATATGAAGCAAGGAAAGAATCAGAGATCTCAACAGTAAAGGAAATAAAAGAGATTGAGAATAACAATAGTCCTTCAAACCACATTAACCAATGTCATGCCCAAAAGTTGGGCAAAAACACACGAACAAAAAAATTTTAAAAGACGCATTAAAACGGGATACCCAATCAAACATAAGGGTAACATGTGCACGCAAAATGGTGCAAGGGGTAAACGATAACCAGAATAGGTCACAAGGAGAGGGATAGCTTTCACAGCTATCCTAAGAGATGAATAAAGTTCCCAACATGAACTACACGCAAATCAAGACAATTTGACTAAAAGTCAACTAGGGTTTACCAAAAGTCAAACATCCCTTGAAATACGCGAAGGAGGGTCACTAGGGCCTATTAAGCACTAGGGAAGTCGAGGGTGCACAAAATGAGATGGTTGACCAAAAAGTCAACTAGGTCAGTTGACCAAAAAGTCAACCCTCTTAAAAAGGTACAAAACTAAAATCCTAGGTTCCAAGGTGCGAGGGGAAACACTGGTTCAAAAACCAAGGTAAATGGAGTACTTTTGACTTTTGTTGACAAAAAGTCAACTGTACCCGTCACTAAGTCAAGGATAGCGAAAATATCCTTATTAGGTAGAAAATGCTAAGAAAGGAAGTTAAGATGACCCTAAATAAAATTTAATCTAGAAATATGAAATAAATCTTTATTCTAAGCAGTATCTTTTTAATCGTTAAAATTACTATTTTAAAACTTAGTTTAAATAAATCAAAACTAATCTTAAAATATTCTTTTTTCAATTCTAATTTAAAAAAAAATAAAACTAATATCTTAACATTTCTATAATAACCATCTGAATAATAAAACAACTTTTTAAATAGGTAAATCTAATATGCAATCTAATCTAACATTTAAATATATCATTATATAAAACAAATATAATTTAGTTCTTACATATATAAAAAAAATAAACCATTTAAATAAAATCTTAAACTCAAAGAATTAAAATCCTAACACTAAAAAAACAAATACATATATAATTTTATATATATATAAATCAAATCCTTTTAACCAAACTAATTAAAACAATTATCTTACCAATACAAATTCCTATAATAAAAAATTCTAAAAACAATATATATATTGCATGCATATAAATCAAATCTTTTTAAAAAAACAAAAAAACCATTTAATACAAATATTTCTAACCTTTCATAACAAACCCAAAACTAAAAAAAAAAATATTAAATGATTTAAAGTCCCGCAGAGGGGAAAGCGGCAGTAATCCGTGAGCGGGGAGGGTTAGACGGCGGTCGGGCGGAGCAGTGGTGGCCGCAGGCGGCGGCACCACCGCCCACCGTCGGCTACGATGCGCGGGGAGGGCGAAAGGAGGGCGGTCGTCGCTGGCCGGCGGAGCCCCCCACTGTGGGAGGCCCGCGAGCCGCGCGGCCCCCATGGTTACGGCAGGGGTTTGGGGGAGGGGTTTCGACCCTCCCCAAACCAAAATCATACACAGCGAACAAACAAGAAATTTCGTCGCCCGATTAAAACATAAAACTTGCAATAAGATTAGTGTATAAGGTTTTTAAAACATAATCAATATAAATTATATATGTATAGTTATATATATATGCTTCCCATATATATATATATATATATATATATATATATATATATATATATATATATATATATA
>MU223645.1:7430389-7445311 GCA_018584345.1 Thuja plicata
CATGACTTGATAACATGAACATTTACTAATTTAATAACATACATGCAAACCACGTTTACGAAATAAACACATAACAATGAGGTCCATGTCTCTTTATATAGACAGGACCTTGGTAAGCACAGGTATACACATAGGTTCCAATACTGGGTCCCCGATTTAGTTCCATGGTCAACTTTTCCTGCACACTCAATGCACACATCAGTAGATCCAAAACACATGATATGAAACATAACATAACGTCAATAATATAAGTAAGCATATAAACCACATTGCATTTAGAACTGAAATATCCTAGCATCGGTTTCGTAAACCATTTTCATCATATTACATTCATACATTTAGATCCATATAAGACATCAACATAAGCTGAAACTAAATCAGAACATAAACATCTCAAAAGTACCCTGATTACAAAATCAGGTGCTGAATATATAACATAGGATTCCACCGATCCTCAAAAGTATGAAAAGTCTCGCTGATAGTCAAAGCATAAACTACTGAAAGCATGAAACAAAATGGTAAACTATAATAGTCTAGTGTAGGCCTCACAACCAAGTCCAGGAACAAATCAACGAACAAAAGGAGACTATGCTAAAAATCCTGAGAAAGGAATTGAGTGAGATTATGGATAAGGAGGGGGATCTCTCTCCCATTAGAATGGAGAATCCCTTTAATCCTTTAGATGCAAATTTTGGGGATCCAGTGTTGAATGGAAGTAATTCAAAAGTGAGTGAGGATGAAGTACTCACCTCTGGCGGACCTGTGGAGTGAGGAAAGATTGGAAAGCTACATTGTATCAGGGGAAAGCCAAGAAGAACCATGGATTGAAATAAAGGAAAAAAAAACTCAGCTAAAAGCTCCATAAAAAGGGAGAACAGAACCAAAGAAATCCTCATGAGTCAGCAAAGAAACAAGATAATCAAACCCAAGGAGGTGTTCAAACAAGAAGGCTGATGTGGGAACCCCCCTAAAAAAAAGGAATAAAATTCATCAAAAAAACATGGGAGCAAGAATCAAAACAAAATTGTGGAAGGTCGGCAGTGAACTATCCCTGAGATCTGTTCTCCAACTCTCTAAATGAAAGTCATATCTTGGAACATTAGAGGACTAAATAGTCCCCATTAACAGGATGTCCTAAGGAATCTGGTTAGAGACAGTAAAACAGACATATTACTTATCCAAGAAACCAAAATGATCAAAGAAAAAGTGGAAAAAAATCATATGTTTAAGAATGGTGGCAGTCTAGGTGTTGACTCTGATGGAGCTTCAGGTGGCATTGTCATCTACTGGAATAAACGGACTGTTAATTGTACTTTCCTCAAGAGTGGGAAGAATATCCTCCTGGTTAAGGTAATCTATATAAAGGATAACTTAACCTGGAATCTTGTCAATATTTATGCCCCCAATACTATAAATGGCAGATTGAAATATTGGAAAAGTTTGAGAGAGATTCGTAAGCAATTCCTAGAAGATAGTTGGATGGTAATGGGAGATTTGAATACCCCCCTGAGAAATGAGAAAAAAAAAGGTGGTATTCCCTCCCAGATGGATAGTAGAACTGATCTGATAGATTACATCAATGATGAATCCTTTTTAGATTTGGAACTGGAAGGAATAGACTACACTTGGTCTAATCGAAGAACTGGGAATGACCTCATCCAAGTCAAACTGGACAGAGCTCTCTTATCTCATGATTGGTTATCCAGGTACTCTTGCACCCTTTCTTCTCAGCTTCGTATTGGGTCTGATCATTTTCCTATATATTTTAATGCTAATTTGATCAATTGTAAAAACAACATTCCCTTTCGATTTGAAAAAATGTGGATTGCCCACCCTAATCTAAAAGATAGGATAGAAGAATGGTGGGACTATGCCCTTGAGGGGGGAGCCATGTATAGAATCGCTAAAAAACTTAATACTATAAAAAGGAGACTTAAAGTATGGAACAAGGAGGTTTTTTGAGATATCTTCCAAATGAAAGGTAGAATGCAGGCTGATATTAAGGAAATCCAAGATAAAATCCAGAACAAAGGCCTCTCAGAAGAAAGTAAAGAAATGGAAAAATCGATGCTGGAAGATTATCATAACATTATTTCCAAGGAGGAAGCCTTTTGGAGACAAAGATCCAGAGTGTTATGGCTCAAGGCTGGGGACAAAAATACTAGGTTCTTTCATATGACAGCCATGAAACACAAAGTTGTTAACAGGACATCTAGCCTAAAATTGAATGACAAGACTCTAAACAAAGAAGAAGATATCAAAACAAAGATACACAGTTATTTCTCTCAGCTCCTATCTAAAGATGTAAACTTGAATGAGATTGACCAGGAAGAAATTCTTTCTGCTATCCCCCAACTAGTAGATGTGCCTACAAACAAATTTCTCCAATCGATCCCTTCAGACAAGGAAATTAAGAGTGGTTTTCTCCTTTGAAGGGGAGAAATCTCCAGGTCCTTATGGTTTTCCCATGTTGTTTTTCCAGCAGATCTGGGATATCCTTAGGAAAGATGTGTTGGCTGTAGCTAAAGAGTTCTTTGGTACAAAAATCCTCCTGATGGAGCTCAATGCTACATTTTTGTTCTTGATCCCTAAAAATAAGGGATCCAACTCGGTGGACGCCTTTAGACCTGTCAGCCTCTGTAATTATTTGTACAATATTATTTCTAAGATTCTCACTTCCAAACTGCTATCCATTCTTCTGAATATCATTTCCCCCCAGCAGAATGGTTTTGTCCCTAGTAGACAAATTCTGGACTCCATTATGGTTTCTCATGAGAACATTCATTCTCTGGAAAAAGCTAAAAAAACAAGGCTTTATGATGAGATTGGATCTATCTAAGGCTTACGATAGAGTTGATTGGCAATTCTTACAGAAAGTCCTTAATTCTTTTGGCTTTGATAATGGGGTTATTAAACTTATAACCCAATTGATCTCGACTTTTTCTTCTTCTATCATTGTTAATGGAGGTTCTTCTCAATTTTTCAAATCTTCTAGAGGTCTTAGATGGGGTGATCCTATCTCCCCTATTTTGTTCGCTATTCTTGTGGAATGCCTAGGAAGGTATATCAACAAACTGGTTGTTAAGGGAGAAATTTTTGGTCTCTGCCCCTCTTCTACTAGATCCATTTGCTCTCATGAGAAATTTGTGGATGACACTCTAATTATGGGGGAGGCATCTATAAAAGAAGCTAGAAACTTAAAGAAAGCCCTCTCTGTTTATACTGCTGCTACTAGCCAACTTATCAACTAGTCTAAGAGTTTCATTTTCTTCATTAATACTCTATTGGAGAGACAACTTAAGATTTCCAAAATCTTAGGTTGCAATATCAGTAGTCTCCCTTCTTCTTACTTGGGGCTACCTTTATGTTCTAAGTCGCCTGATAGATTTTGGTACTCCATCATAGACAGATATAATAATAAGCTTGTTGGTTGGAAAGGGGCACTTTTAAGCAATTCTTGGAAACTGCAACTGCTGAAATCTACGCTTCAAAATCTCCCTGTCTATGCCATGAGTCTTTTTAAGATACCTCATAAATTTGCTATGGCAATTGAGAAAATCCAGAAAAGGTTCCTTTGGTTAGGTGTTGAAGACAAGAAAAGACTCAGCCTTATGGCTTGGGAAAATGTTTGTAAGCTAAAAAAACTGGGAGGTCTTGGTCTGAGATCAATCAAAAATGTCAATAAGGCCCTCTTGGCTAAACAACTCTGGAGAATTTACGAAGACAAAAAAGAATGGAATGGAATTATAAGAAATAAATACCTCTTTAATTCCAACACTCTGGAGGATTATATAAATAATGATAATAGCATTAATGGCTCTAATATCTGGAATAGTATTAGCTCGGCCAAAGATCTTATCAACAAAGGAAAGAGATGGAAGCTGGGAGATGGAAGGATAATTGACTTCTGGGATGACAAATGGATCCACAAGGAGTCCTTATCTATTAATCAAGATTGGAAACAGGCTATAGACAGGTGCAAGGAAACTTTTGGGATTATGGCTAAAGACTATTGGCAGGAAAAAAATATGGAGGAATCTTGGTGACATTGATTGTAGATTCAATTCCCTCCAGCATGAGTTGCAGACTTGGTTTATAAAATATAACTCCCAGGACATCACTGTTTGGGATCCATGTCCCGATGGTAAGTATTTTGTTGCGTCTGCCTATAATATTCTTACCATGAGGGAGGAGAGGCCTCTTTGCTCTTTTGTTTGGTACAAACTTCTCACTCCTAAAATCAACTTCTTCTTTTCGCTCTTAATTCAGAATAAACCTCTTACCCTTGATAATCTCTCTAAAAGGGGCTTTTATCTTGCTAATAGATGTGTTCTTTGTCTGGAACAAAATGAATCTTGTGATCACTTAATGTTACATTGCTCCTTCACCCGTAAGGTGTGGGAAGTTATCCTTCGGAAATGGAATCTTTGCTGGTTTTTCCCTCTCCTTTTGTAGGATTTTGTTAAACAATGGAGCAATGCTTCCCACAACATAGTTGCTAAAGATTTATGGGTCCTTATTCCTCCCCATTTCTGGTGCTAAATATGGAAAGAAAGAAATAACGGAATCTTCAGGGAGAAACAGTCCAACCCAGAAGTTGTTGGCCACCACATATGCAGAGTGCTGGAAGAAAACTTCACTTCTTCAAGTAGTAATAACTCTGCTAAGATTATTGGGGAAGCTAGAGATTGGCAATTCAGTATTCCAAATCCTAAGTCTAAGCATTTGAGAGATAATGCTACTTGGACCTCTCCTCCAGCTGATTGGGTTAAGGTCAAATTTGATGGGGTGTCTAAAGGTAACCCGGGAATTGTTGGAGGTGGAAGATTAATAAGAGACTGGAAGGGAACCTGCATTGGGGCTATTGTAGCTCCCTGGGAGTGCAATCAAACCATAGAGCCAAAGCAATGGCTGCTCTTAATGTGATTTTGTTGGCAGAAGAGTTGGATTGTAAAAAAGTCTGGCTGGAGGGTGATTCTCTTAACATCATAAATAATATTAAAGGTAGCAGCAAGGTTTCGTGGACTATCGAGCAAATTATTGAAAAAATTAAGGAAGTGGCTTCGAAATTCACTGCTTTTCATGTAACCCACAATTACCGTGAAACCAATCAAGTGGCAGATGGGTTAGCTAACTTGGGAGTTAGAAGTGATGTCACACACAAGTGGCACGGTTCAGCAAAGATAAGTGATGAGATAACCCTGTTAACTAATCATGACAGTATTAATCACAAGGTGGGTATTATTAATGCTTCTGATCACAAGCAATGACAAGACTCAAATTTGGAGTACGGTGAAGGTGAAATGCCATGGGAAGAGTTATTGCAATTATGATCCTCCGTCGTCACATGCTTTCTGGGTCATTAAGAGACAGTTAATGCTTAATCTCAATGATTTGAAGCACTCTGGTTATTGTCTGCGTATTTTGAAGATAATTGTGAAGGAGTTGATGAAATTTTGCGAATCCAGCATCACTGAAGAGGACGAAGCCATGGGTGGTGACTTAAAAAGAGAGGAATCAGCTAAGTGCAAATGGGTGAAAGAGAAAGACATCTAGAGAAAACTTAAGAAGGGCAAAGTGCACAGATACTTGAAACGCCTGCATGGCAATGACAAGGAGGTCACAAAGGCGTTTGTTGTTGGGTGGGAGAAAGGTAAAGTTAACATTCTGGGGAAATATTTTACCCTAACCCTTGAGCTTCTAGCGGAGATTACAGAGCTCCCTCTGGATGGAATGCACTTCATTAAAGATAAGAAAGTGGGAAACAAGGCCTACAAAACTTTTCCTAAATCCGACGAGGAGCAGGCTATGCTAGTTAAAGGCAACCTGGATTACATGAACCTTTCCAACATCAAACGTATCTAGGCTTATGTTATCAGAGCGATAATGGAGTATTTCACGCTTGATGGTAGGTACTCTAAAGTCTACAAATACCATTTTGTTCTCGTCAATCATTTCAGTCATGATGTTAGGGTTTCATTCCTATTCTACCTGCTAAGCTCGCTCAACTAGAGCATTGTGGACTTCAGAATTAAGGCTACCCATGTTCTAGCATGAGGGGCTTATTCTTCTTATAGCAGAGTATGCTAAAAAACACATTTATGAGCCTCTCCCTAAGCAGATAGATAGTGCTAAAATAAAAAGTGTGGAGCTGTCTTTTGGAAAGAATGACAGTAGAGCAACAATCAAAAAAAGCCGCAAAGGCCCAGTGGAAGCGGATATCACTCTTTCGATCTTTGATGATGTGGAAGGTATGAGGATCGATAACGACTAGGAGGAGGTCTCTTCTGAAGAGGAGGATACCAAAGACAGGGAGCAGAGCAATAGAGAGGAGCCAGAGAAGCCTAATCCCACTATCACCGAGCCCATGGGTGAGGAAGGCAATTTCGCCACTGAGGCTACCACGGACATGGATAACACAATACCTGAGGATATAATTGAACAAGTTCATAACCTGGTGGAAATGTATATTGATAAGAACCACAACAAGCTTATGGAAGAAAGTGAGGACCCTAATAAGAGGAACGATGAAATGTTGGAGAATAGGGCCAAAATGGCGACTGAAGAACTAGAGGAAAATGAAACTGATAAGACAAACATTGGGAAGGCAAAGGAGGATATGGCTACGGATAATCTGGATGAGTCTAAAAAATTCCAAAGCAACAAAATCTTTGTCGATCTTAATAAGGAGGACCAAAACGAGCATATTGACTGTGAAATTAACTCTCCTCCTCCCGAGAGCCCCATGGGTGATGTTGAAGAAAAGGATAACCAACAGAAGTAGAGGAGCTTGGAAGAAGACCCCTGTGATCATGACTTTAAGGTTAAAAGAACTGTCAACATCTCCCATCTTCAAGCGGCCAGAAACAAAGCTATGTCTAGCTACAATATCGACAAATGGGTTCAGGATGATATCCATGATCTGCAGGCTAAATGTAAAGACCTTGAAGAAAGGAATACACTCCTCAAGGAGACAATTGACAAATTTAGGAATGATGTTGCAATGTATCAGAAAGGTAATATTGTTTTTGATAAGGTAACTGGTAACCCTACCCTGCTAGAGGATAAAATAAACAATATGATGAATATTGGGATCAACTGGATCATTGAGAAAACCAACAACACTATGATGAGGAAGCTGACTAATCAAATCGGGAATGGAAGCCTCTGTCGACAATCTGAAAGCCTTGCACACCTTGTTGGAAGGTGACTGTAATGACAGAGTAAATTTGGAGGATGATGGGAAACAAGAAACCCAGATTTCTGGCCCTGGATCTAGGACTAGATCCAACACAAGAAAGAAGACTGTAGCTCAAGCTAAAGATGTTTCTAATCTTCGGGATTCCATCCAGAACATGGAGAATCAGATGGTGGAAATTCATATGATGGAAAACCAAATGATTGAATCTGAGAAGAGCTCCAAGACGCTGGACTGAGTTGTGTGCTGGAAGTTTTTTGGTCGTTTTGCTGGAAGTTTCTTTTCTGTTTTCAATTTTTTTGTTGTGGTTGATCATATTATTATAAATCTGGGGTGTTAGCCCTTTTTTGGTTCTCTATTCTGTCTGTGACAGATAGACTTTGTTTTGAGATCTTAATGCTTATCTTTTTCTAGCTTTGTTAAAGGGTTCAGGGCCCCTTCAAAACCTGCAGTTACCGTAATCAAAAACATAAGCTATCAAAAGCTTTGTCAGTCCTGACACAATTTTAATAGCCTGTTGGAAATTCAACTCTTTGTTTCAACTTTCATTTTGAATGTTGGCACCAAAGGAACCCATCTACCCAACATTGAATGTTGTCATGATTGAAGAGAAATTAATGTTGAGGCATAAATTAATTCAAAATGAAGAGAGTTTTGAGACGTGAGAAATAGACCACATCAAGAAAGCAGTTATCGATCCATGAGTTTTTGAACCTTTTGGACCTGATGGAAGTCAACTTTTTGTCAAGAGGGCGTCCCATTATATTCACCTTCAAAACCCTCATAAAAAAATAACCATAAAAAGTTATTTGGCAAATCAACACAAAAGCCCAAATTTGTAAAATTCCAAGTCTACAAACGCATTTGAAACCTTTAAATGCCTTCAATCCTTTCCTACATAGTCATAGATTCAACTGATCTACTCACAAAATTAGCAATACTAGAAATATCTCTCCTCTCACAAACTAACCAAACTCTAATATTAGATGAAAGGAAAATTATAGCAAAATGTATTATTAACCCTCATGATATAAACAAATGCAAAACGGGCATCGAGAATCAACAATGTTAAATAATAGCAAACACAATACAAGATAATAATAGATGCATCTTACAAAAACTCAAAGAAAACTTAGTGTTCAAAGCACCACACAACTCAATATATTCTCTTTTAATATTCTTGCGAAGTCTCCATAGAAGGCCTCTAAATATCAAGCACTCTAATTACATTCCTCTATGTGAACAAGTAAATGAGAACCATGTAGCCGCAAATCACAATCCTCATTTATTTATCTTCAACCTACAAAACATGTTCAATCCAACCTTAACCAACAAACTAACCTTGAGCAATAAACCAAACTTTACAACTAATTGTGCTTACTTTTTAAAAATTACATAAACCACGTGCCCCAAAACCACAAGTCGAAACAATGAGCCTTCTAAATCATGACTCTCAAATTAAATATTTAGTGCTAAGTGATTATTAATAAGAAATATATTTCTAATTTAACACCCACATTACATATTTATATCAATGCCTCATACAAGAGTTCAAGAATACCTAATCAAATAGTATCCACATCTCATAAATGTACGACAAATACATGTTATTCACATTATTTAGTTTAGCATTGCCATGCAAAATGTACTATACAACTTTCCCAATATTATTTAATATTTGCCAAAATAAATATTATGAATACAACTAATAGAACTATGTATAGTGTGTATAAATTATTTCAACAAACTTAATTAAAATTATATTTTATAAATATGTTAAAAAATCATCTTAAAATCAATAAAAATATTATGAACATAATTAATAAAACCATTTAAAAAAACACTTGTTTAAAAAAGTATAATCATACAATGCTAAGAGATTTCCACAGCACATCATATAAAAGGTATTGTTTCTGGATTCAATCTGTGATCCATCATCAAGATGAAGAGAGTCAATGGAATCACTTGATGATGGATCGAGGAGTGTGACCTGTAACAGCAATTGAATCCAGAAACAACAGTCTTAATATAATCATATTTAAAACTATTTTGATGACTACTGAAAGACATATTTTTCTTTATAAATACTAAAATTCAACTCAAATATACGATTAGTATTATCCTTAATGATTTTTAATTTTTTAAAAACTTCATTTCATTAGATAAAAATTCTTAAAATGGACTCTAAAGATTTTGCTGGTAACTGTATATAATTTCTTCAATAATATGTAATCTAAGTATAAAAATTTAAATATTATTTTCAAATTTTGTAAATGCCGGTTAAGTTGAAAGATTCTTCATGACTATCAGAGATTAGCAAGCCCCAACACCATAAAGAATGAGATCAGGATCATACCCCAGACAACTTTGATAGAATAATACCCTGTGATCCTTAGGATCACTGTCAGCTGAAGAGATTTTAACATAAGATTTGATTCTGTAATTTTTGACAAAAACTTCACCAAATAAATTTCATGCCACAGTACTTATGCAACAGTTTATTTTATAAGCATTTTTTTGTGTATTGCTACACTGTGATAGTGACCATAATCTGTGACAATTTCATTGGTGTGACAAGTATATTGTTTTCAGTATTATTACTGTCCAAAGTCCAAACATCAAGAGTAATTCTGCAAACTTGTTTGAAGAAATATGACACACTGCCAGCATGCTGAGCAGTCACATTAAGAATTTACAAACAATACCACGAAGAAACAAAACAAACACTAACAGATTGAAAGGAATGCATACATCGATCAAATCCCATTCACCTACAAAGTTGCAGAAAACTGATCAATTAATTCTGCCATTTGCTCATCATAGGCAGGGCCTTCCATCTGAAAATGCCCAGCTCTAGGTATAAGATGAATTTCATTGCGTCCAGCTGCCATCTTCAACTTATCTTTTAGTTGTTTTACACTCGTAAACCCATCGCTTGTGCCCATCACAAAGAGCTTTGATTTTGGTGACTGCAAAATAGCTTTATGATGCCTTCCGAACAATATTGATGCAAGCATGCCAAAAGGGTAACCTAAGCTTACATAACCCATAACTTGCTCAACTTGGTCGACAGCAGAACCTGCGATTGGTGCACCTGCAATAAATACAAACAGACTTTACACAAAACTATAAAACTCAGGTCCACGTATAAATTTAGAATACATGTTTGAAACAAGATGCATCAACAATCTCAAACAAATACATGTGAAATTTCATGATAAGTGCCGTTTGGTTTGGTTTTAAGACGTGTTCAGATATTGGAAAAGATGTTATATCCCACAAGTACATTATTATACATGTGAACTGATACACACTTCACACCTACAAATTGAGGCATTTTCTGCATCTATAAATACAAGGCTTTCACCAGAAAACCAAGACATACTCCACATCAAAAAAAAATACAAACTTGGAGGATATATTTTCCAATCCTTCCTTACTCAAAAGCAAAACCAATATTAAGATCTGGTACCTCTCAACTAACTCAATATCGAAAAGATATCTCCATTCTCCTATATTTCCTAGTTATCAATTGAAGAGCTGAAGGGGTTCTATAATAAATGGTTCATAAGGTATAAACTTGCTGAAGGTTTTGCAAATAAAGTAGCAAGCTAAGTGGGTTTAACTTTGGAGGAAACTCTATAGATTAGCATGCTTGAGTTAGAGGCGTACTGGGATAGGTGGCCTCCCAGGAAGGCCCAATGTTTCACCTTGTGAGCATCACCTAGATGTAATGAGAGCTAAGTATCCATTCATTTTCATGAGAGATGGGTTCTTGTAAACCACTACTCATGAAACATGGGTCAACGAGTTTGACTCAAAAACTACAAAATTGAATTGTGATAGTAATATCATAATTTGACTTACTTGAAATATATCTCTTACTTATCAACATTAAAGTCTTCAAAAATATTAATAGCTTTCAAAATACAAGCACAATAAATCTTTGATACCTATTGAAAAAAAAAAAAATTCGCTGAATTTCAATAATTTTCATCAAATAAAAATATTTTCAAAATTTACCCCTTCATAAATAGCACCCCTTTTGTTTTTTTAAATACTGTACTTAAGCTCACTAAACCTTTTCTCCTTTATCAAATTAATTTTTTTCTCAACTAGAGTATAAGACGTGCTTAGAATTTGAAAGGGATATGCAAACAACATTCGATTAGTAATTTAAATCGTTGTAACTCCCACCACTGAAAATATATTCTATATAAACTTCATATCAAACTTTTTGTTAAACTTCGTGCAACCATCCATTTTTATATTAAGAAGGCCCATGCAGACCTTAGTTTTAAATTGTGGATTTAAGCTACAGTTTTTGAATCTTCTGATCAAATCACTTTTCTAAACCATGCACCACTTCACTTTCTAAACTTCGGCAAAAACACATAGGGTAATGCGTCCCTTGTCCTTTTGCAGGATAATCTGCATATACGAGGGCGCTTCAAAAATGTCCCCCCATCCCCCATTTCGAGTCTACTAGGAGACAGCCTGGAAACATAGTCGTCACCCTCCAAAAACATAAAAAAATAAACTTCTAAAAATTCTGCCCAAATTCAATTCAAAATTAAAAAGCTGCCCTGTGCTATAAACTCCCACACCACAGCCCTAAATGCACAAAGCATAAAGGCTTGTCCATTACAGGCCAAATTTTGGAGGCCATTAATGAGGTAGAGGTTTCATATGTTGTACAAGTAATCAATAATTATTTTGCATGTGTGTGCAAACCAGTCGACATGATGGTAGAAGGTGCTTACAAGTATATCTTTTGGACCCTGCTTGTGTTCAACATGTTAAAAAACACATGGAAGAGAGATTGGGTTAAGAGTGTGGTGATATAAATTAAAGATATTCAAATATTCATTTGCAAATACCTCATTTTATTTGCTCTCTTCGGGGCCTTTTCATGGAAGAAATTCCTCAAACTTGTGGAGGTAAAGATTTGTCAGTTGCTTCATTTTGTTAGAGAGAATGTTGGAGGTGCAAGAGCCTCTATGGTTGATGATGGTTAACCAAAATAAGGTAGATGGCTTGATACAAACACTATTGGGGAAACAAAAACAAATTCATGAAGATTGATAGTCTACTATGAGGTAAGAGAATTTTTCTTTTATTATAAAATTATTTATTTATTAATATTTGTAACTTGATAATCTTATTCACTTTTTGTATTAGCCATTCACTCTGTCATTTGAAATCTTCTAAACTTTTATTCTTATTATTTTAAATAAATTGTTTATGAATACATTTGCTCCTTTATCACAATTGTTGTAGATGTCATTAGATATGTTGATACCAAGTCTCTTAGTTTTGGGGAGATTAACAAGATATTTGATAGCATGATAGGGTAGATGAAGCAAGCAATTCATAATAATAATCCTAATTTGGGATTATATGAGGAGTATATTAAACCCACTGTGACGTGGTGATGAAACACCATTAACATCCCACTTTATATGCTCGCTTGTAGTCTGAATCCAGAATCGTATGCACCAAGGATAAAGAGGTGAAAAAGGAGTTAACCAATGCCCTTCAAAAAATGCATTCAACTAAGAAAGCAATTTTACCTTGAACATAATGGCTTGCCTTTGTTACTCTTCAAGGTCCAACATTCAACAAACTAGAGGCAAGGATAGATAAAGCTACATTTGCTAAATCCATTTCTATTGAGTGATGGACATGGTATGGAAAGGACACGCCAAAGTTAAGGATGTTTTCCATTTACCTCCTTTCACGAGTAATTCCCTTGCTATAAAGAAGAAACAGTCCACATACAACTTCATGCATTCTACCAAGAGAAACATGCTTACCTCTCAACAAGTAAAGAAGTTAGTGATCATGCATGGTGCCTTGTGACTCCAAGATCAACAAACACCAACTTTGCGTTGAGATGTTGATTGATCCCTAATATGTCACACAAATTGATGAGGCATGAGAGGAATTAATGAGTGTTCTATTGAAGGAGACAACCCTTGATAGTGACAGTGAATCATATTTAGAGTCCACTTTTGATTTAGGTAAGGATGAGGCATAGGCATAGTAGATGTAGATCTTAGATTGTTACCTTTTGTCATTTTGTACTTTTAGCCTTTCAACATTTTGATTTTGTCGCATTACGTATATGCTCATCAGTAACGAAAATTCAAAGTGAAATAAAATCTTGAGCGTTGAAAGTTTGTTAATTTGTATTTCAACTCATGTGAATTCTCAATTTAGCTCTCATGTTTCATATTCATAAAATGGTTTTATAATGTAATGATGAATGCCTTATATATGAATAATTGCCCCCACTTAACTCCGATATGGACTCAATGGAAAGAACAATATTTGAAATTTCTTATAATTTTTTAAATTATGTGATGCATGCGGGCATCTTGAGGGTTTGGCGACAGCTGCTACAACTGTGTAAGGTCACAAGCCTTAGCTGCATGAGCTATAGCCCTTGGTTTTTCACTATTAGGTGTGTGTAATTTGGGGGAGGACATGTGAAGGGCGAGGGTTTTTTCCAACATTTTTTCAGGTTCTTTGGTTTCTACAGCAGTGGCTGCTTGAACCCCCACAGCCTATGTTTTAAAGATATTCTAAATGTGGATGAGCCTTCTTTGTCTAGACACAGAAAAGCGATAACTATTTTACTGCATGCAACAAAGGAAATCAAATCTGATCAGTGATCAATTATTCACCCGAATTCCAATTCATGCTTAGAGAAATGGAAAGATCAACCAGTTCTGGTTATTAATCCAAAATCTATTGTTGATGATGTTTTTAACTTGTCTAAGCATGCCTTAATTTGCCATTTTATGGGTATCTGTATCTCTTTGCCGTTTTTGGAGACTTGGGCTTGAAAGAATTAGAATCCTGAGAGTGATATGGAAATCATTCAAGCTGCAAATTTTGTAATTTTTTTTGGTTATGTTTTCTAGAAAGGCATATCGGAATATGATTTTTGAGGGAGGGCCTTATTTTAATGATTAGGTAGGTTAATTTATAAAACATTGGCATGTAGAGTTTGATCCAGCGGAAGAGCTTCCGTCTGAGATTCTAGTATGGATTTTCCTCCCTCAATTGCCAATGGAGTTTTGGGATAGGATATTTTGCAATTCATCACAGCGATTATCAGGAAACCCTTGCCTCCTCACCATGCAATCAATAGAAAGATAATAACGTTTGCTTGTCTATGTGTTGAAATTAATTTGAATAATCCTCTCCTCAATTCTCTGGATATTAGATTGGGTGGTATGAATTGGATTTAGTAAATATATTATGAAGCACTTCCCTTTCATTCCCGTGTGTGTCATCAGTATGGACATCTACAGACATATTGTTCAAACCATAGTTACAAGCCTCGGACTCGGCAAGGTCGGATTGGCCTTGGACTCGGCCTCAGGGACCGGACTCGGCAAGGACTCGACGAAACAAAAAACCCAAGAAATTCAAAGATTTTTTAGGATTTAAAGCATTTTTCATGCATCATTTAGTCAATTAACATCAAATACACAATAATTGAGATAAATAGAAGCTACTTTGCACACATAAACAACTTTACAACTTTACATAGATCGCGAAAGTATAAAGTTATAAACTGTTAAAATAAATAACACACTAGAAACTGAAATATAAATAGTTTCACTGTCAAATGTCTACAATATTCATGGAATATGAAATCCATGGAATCAAAAGTTCAAAACATATATCAAAACTAGGCTCATAGCAGCCTA
>MU223645.1:7445411-7457690 GCA_018584345.1 Thuja plicata
ATCAATAATTTATTACTTTGCACAAACCAGCTGGACCACGAGATTCTAGCATCAGTGAGCATGATTATTCTTTTTTATTATGATTGCCATCAGCTCTAACAGTCACATCCTTGGGAGCTGTCTGCAGCTGGTCCAGAGGTAGCCTATACTAATTTAAAATTCTTCTGAATGTATTTATTCTCTTCTTATGACTGCTGTCGCGGCAGAGTCCTGGGCTCAGGACTCGGCGAGTCCAGAGAGTCCACGGACTCGGCGAGTCCGACTGGACTCTGCTGGACTCGGGAGAGTCAGAGTCCAGAGTCAATTAGACTCTGGAGACCCGACTCGCCTCGAGACTCGCAGAGTCCTATAACTCTTGTTCAAACATGGGTCCTAGAACTCCTCAATCTCCTCCTAAGACACAAATACTTAATTTAAAATCCAAACAAAGAATCCAATCGAATGAGCCAAACTCAAATGGATTCATTCTTATGAAATCTAGTACTGAGGAGACGACCATAAATTGCTAACTTCTAAACATAGATTTAACGTTCTCAAAAAATTTGAGTTGGAAACAATGGAGCAAGTTAAGACATCGATTGGGCAAGATGTGCACCTTTTGGATTTAGGTACTTTATCTAATCTAGTTGAAGGAAGGGGATGTCCCAACTTCCAGGCATATTAAGAAAACTAATAGACAAGAAGAGGGTTAATAGTTACCAATAGAAGTAGAGTTCATCCCTATGGAAGAGATTCTAATCAAATCAAATGAAGCTACTGATATGCTTGATCCTATGAAAGAATTTGGGTGTAAGTCCCCCTATGGAATCTTGCCCAGTTTTTCACATTCCCCAACTGAGTTATTTGGTAAAATAGTTGGCAACTTGGCATACTTGCTGATCATAATTCCAGATTGCAATTATGATACTATATGTTGATAGTTTGATGTTTAATGGTAATTGCATGCATCTATGATTCAATACTCATATTTAATAATCAGAACATTATGAAGGAATGACTGATCACAATATGAATTGTGACTTTCTGTTAAGATTATTCAGTAACTTCTGTTCAACAGGCTGCTGCAAATGGACTGAAAATAGAGATAAACATGTTTATAAATTCTAACCAATATCATTCAATAAGGATCTGAAACCAATCTCAATGCAACATTTTTCCTTTAATAGAACAAATACCATGCTTAACATAACCTTCAGAAAATGCAGATTACAAGATAGATAAATCCTAACTTTTTAATTACAAATCTTTCTATAAATAACATACAGTCTGGTCATGCAATTCGCAGCTCTACAAGGAACAGCACCCACTAAAATGACTACGTCCAAAAGGTAAGATCCACACCGCAGCAAGAAGCTTATACAATAGTGTAGAGGTGGGGAGGTCACAACAAGAATAATGTTGCCCGCACCAAAAAGGAGGATCTTATGCCACAAGCTGGAGGTGATAAGAACTCATGCCAGTAAAACGAGGTTTGTGCCAATGGAAAGAATGCTGCCACCAAGAAAACCCCAACAATTAGAAGAATATCCCACCCAAAGGATACTCCAAGAACAATAGGAATCAATCACTTGGAGATAGTGTCCGCCTTGAGAGAAATAGAGCTCGTGCTTATCAATAGTTACACATTTCTGCCACCAATCCATAACCTTTGTGTCCAGCAAGGTAAGGGATCGTACGCATTAGGCACAGCAATAACTTCTTCCAGGATTTGCTCTAGAAAACTCACAATTAAAAGAAGATCGACAATAATATACAACCATTGCATATTTATCTTCTCAAAAATAACCAACAATGCTTAGTGAACCAAATCATCTTAATCTCCAAAGAGAAAGTACCAAGCAAACTTAGCAAAGTATTCAAAAAACCAAGTATTTGCTATAACACCAAATCACCCTGCAAATTTGTCTTTAAAAGAGACTTAGCAAATTTGATAACTTAACTGGCAATGCAATGTGAAATACCTAAGTGATATCTCCAACAAACTAGCTAGGGTAGAATCGTTGCACTACCGAATCCAACTGCCATATATGAGTGACTACCAAACACCAGCTAGGGTGGAATCTTTCACCAACAAAACTGATCTTCCAAAGAGGGTTTTCATCCTCCAAAGGATGAGATGGACAAATTCAACTCCAGAACCACAAGGTTCTCAATTAAAGAAATAGAATAAACATTGACATACCAGATGACCTCTCAAACCTCTTATTTATAAGCTTTTCTAGGAACTTTCCAAAAACTTCATTGTAAACCTCCTTTATAAAATCACTTTATTAATTTATTAAAACTTTTAACTCCAAAGTGATTTATTTAACTTTTAAAACATTTCCAGCACTGAAAATCATTGTTTAGCATCTCATCATTTAAATCTTTCGTTCTCTTTCAAATGAGCTATAATACCAAGGTGCCCAATAAATTATTTAATTTTAATTGAAATTGCAGCCTTAGTAAAATTAATTGAATATAGCTCAATAATACACCCAATTAGCAACAAGGTTGAAATCCACTGGAATTGAGATCTGACTGCGTAGAAGTCATCCTGATGACAAAAGATAATAGACGTACCTGACTAGGTGACTTACTAAAAAATATGCTTCCTCCAAGAATCTTGGAGTCCACACCAAAAGCCGAGAATGACATTTGAAAGCGGCATATGACTTCTCTATACCGTTTGAGCTCATGGTAACCTTAGATTACACCTTTGAACATGCTAACACAACCCCAAAATGTCAACACCAACTATGCTGCAAGAGAAATCGAAAAAGGGGTCATTGCACTGGGGCAAAAAAGATGGCAAAAGGAAGGCATCTTTTTGTTAGGGCTTCCACAAAAGAAAATTAAGAAAGGGGAGACTAATAAAGTATAAAGAGTTGGAAGGGGAAAAAAAAAGACCAAGAAAAAGTGAAGTTGATAGGGGAATTAGTGGTAGAATCTAGTGTCATTAAGATATCAAACACTCGTTTTTGCAACCCTCAAAAATGATTGTGATTTCTTGAAATGTTAGGGGTTTGAGTAGCAACCCTTGACAAAATGCTACTTGAGATCTTATTCGTGAACTTAAGTTGTATACTGCCTTTATTTAAGAGACAAAGCTTTCAGTGGAGGATATGGTTACTATCTCTTCCAGGATTTGAAGAAAGGGCCAATGTCAATGTAATAGTGCCCAATGTACTAGCGGTGAGGTGGCTAGCCCCTTGTAAGCTCACCCTTTCTTGGTGGCTAGTGAGTAGAAATTCAATTTCAATGGTGGCTTCATACTTTAATTTAGGAGACTATCCTATTCACAAATGCTTGTATATCTACTAATTTCCCAAAGTTCTATTCTAGTCCCATAGACTCCTAGTTTATGCTAGATTCTAGCAAGAGATTTGAGTGCTATAAGTAGCATTGAAGAGCACACGGTCATACTAAGAAGGGGAGGTGAATCAATATAACAACAATCTTTACTTTTTCAAACTTAATACTATATCGATTGCACAATAACATAAAATGCAACAATTATGCAACACAAGGAAAGAACAAGATTTACGTGGAAACCCTTGCAGGGGAAAACCATGGCAAAATATTGCTTTATATATAGAAATCACTTACAATCTTTGTAGGCACCAACCTCCTAAACGACAAAATTTATGCCTTCTTGATGTTCCTTCTGCAAAGAACAACGATCTCTAACAATGATGTATTCTTTACAAATTGAATCAGTCTCTTTCCAATCTCCACATACCACTTCTAGATCTGTATATACAAACTCATACTTCTGCTGGTGTGACTGATTTGTTTTCAACTCTCCACACACTTCTCCCAAATCACTATATATATATATATATACAAAATGTACCATTAATTACCTTGAAGAATCTTCAATAAATCAGCCTTGCACTAATTCAGCTTATATATCTGCTCTAATTTCACCTAGAATCTGTTTTGTAACATAGCTCTTTTCTTTCACAAATCTGCTCTTTGATCTCCTTTAAAATCTGCACATAAACCTCTTTGAATCTCTACGCAATTAATCTATTATAAAACCTTTGTTATAGTACATTTAATGCACTCAGAAATCTGCCCTGGAACACTCAGAAATCTGCCCTTAAATCTGCATATTTTTCTTCACAATCTTTATCTATGTTATCATCATAATTCTCTAAATTTCTTCAATATAAATCTGAAACACTCTTCATGTCTTCTGCTTTTACTTTTGCTCTAAATTGAAATAACAGTCAATGAATTGCATGCCTTAAAAAACCTCTTAGCATCTTCTATTTCTAACTAGCAATGCACCAATTCATCAAATGATGTAACTCTCCAAAAGAGGTTGGCCTTACGTAGCAAAAAAATAAAAAAGATTTTTCTTTAATTTAAATTCCTTACCCAAAAATGGGCACTCATCGCAATAAGGTTGGCCCAAAAATAAATATTATTAAAAAAGCATTCCAAGTAGGGCACTGTTAATGTGAGTTTTGTTCCACTACAATATGCAAAATCAAACATTTAATGTTTCGAAGTGAAACACCAAATACTCAATCCTCTCTTGAATAAGGTCAATCCTTATGCTAAGCTTGCAAAGTAAGATCACAAGGTGACTTCAAGGTTTCTTCAATTGTGGACACTCGCTCAGTGAAATAATGTGATTTGTTGGTAATCACTTAGGGGACTTACGTTGTTCATTCAATGGATATTAACTGCTTGCACTTCTAAAGATTTGGCTTCACAATGTGCAATGAAAATATAATCTTTTGATTTCCAATTCTTGAACTCGAGCTTAAACTTCTAACTCTTAACACTCCTACTTCTACTTCTAACTATGAATGCAAGGAAGTGTGAATGACTTGTACTCTACTAGATGTGGTTTTATCAGCGACCTCCACCCCACCTAGTGCAAGCTTCTAAGGTATACTCGAATGATTTTCATATCAATATCTCCTCTTCAATCCCATCAATGGATGCAAACCAAAGATTGAATATCAATTGAAGTTAAGTGCAATCACTAGCTTACCACACAAGGCACTCTTACCATCAGCAAGAGGCTAGTGGCCTAGTTTTGTTCGAGTCAAACAAGTAAACATCCACAATTTATTTCATTCAACTAAGCTACTTAAAGCAAATTATAATCTAAACAACATGAAATGAAATCCTAAGCTGAGGAAATATGGATCACCATGCAATAATGCAAACTTGATCAAAACAATTCACCATGCAAGACACAACAATGAAAAGTAGAGCAAATTTGGCATTAGATTAGCAACAATTCTCCAACAAGTCCTACTTTATAAATGAGAGGGGTGGGGTTTATATAGGAGCCCCAATTACAATAAATGGTCAAGATTGATTTGAAATGGATGGCCCAGATTAAACCATTACAAACCCTAATTAGGGCAACCAAAAATAGCCAATAAAGACAGGGCACCAACATATGGGCCAATGAGAAAATTGCATTCCATATCCCCTTGAGGATGATCCAATGAGAAAATAATATGTTCCACATGTCCATTTGTGATTGATTCTAATTGGATGATCTTGGAGATGTCAACTTGGAGCTCTCTGATTTCTTGAATGATGATTGGATGCCACCTCAACTTGCTCACCTTCGATCCTTGTTTCGATTCTTCATCCTCCTTTCTTTAGGAAATTCTATCATTGAACTTGTCCTTGAAATTGCTCTTTTCTTTAAGTGATGGGTTTCCCCCTATTGATCATGGACTTGTAAGTCTTTATATCCTTGAACCCTTGATGATGATTATCCTTCTCATTTGTAGACTCTTCTTCCTTGCACAATTTGATCATCCTTGCGTGGTGAAGTCTTCCTCTAGCCTTGATCATTTATAGGCACAAATTGGAGTCCCTAACAACTTGTCCTTGAATTGAATCCTGGAACTTATCCATGGACTCCTTTAAATCCGGACTTGTCCCATGTCCTTGCTTGATGGAGGCTTGATCTTGAGATAATTCCTTCAGCTCGATCCTTGAACTTTCTTTCCTTTGTCCCAGCTTCGAAGTGCATTGTCAATCTATGGTGGAAATTCGCTTGTCATAGGGATTAATTGATTTCATGCTCCTTGTTCAATCCTTGCTTTGATTCGTGTGCATCTCTTGGTGGAAAACAGATAGGGACAAGGATAAAATGAAGTACTTATAAAATGTTACTTACTTTGTCCTTGGTTTTATCACCTTAGTCTCTGAATGGAAGATCAACTTGAATAGGGATTTTGTGATATACTCAAGATTGTTCCATCCTTGTCCTTCTTGCTTACCAATGTATCACGCAATCACTCCTGCAATAAAGAAGAAGGCATGAAGTTAATGAACTTGTAAGGAAATCTGATGAGGAAATTAACTTCAGACACCTTAATCCCTTGATTTCACCACTAATTTGGAACTTTATGACTTAGAAAAATCATATTTGAAGGCTGCAAATGGAATCCAAAATTAAGTATGAGAGTCCTAAAATCTGAGGACAAATCTGGAAATTAAATCTGAGGATTAAGTCCAGAGACAAACCGATTTAAGAGCATAAAAAAAGTCCCTTTGCTGCTACACACTTAGAAAAAATCAGAATTTTGAAGTCATGAGATCTGAGAAATTTTCTGACACGTGTCTGAAGACGAAGTCTGAAAACATGGTCTACAAATAGGTGCAATCAGATTGTTGGGACATTAAAATCATGATCAAATTGACTTATTTAGACTTCAAAATGTAAGGATCAGACCTCTGCACAAACTCTGATTTCTGAGGACAGACCCGCAACATGTCCAAAAACTTAGAAATCAATGCACTACTTAGCCAAACACCACTCCAAACATGCATTGTGAGGCCTGATAATGGGGAATAAGTCCTAGGATCAGATTGGTTTTTGAGACAAATTCTGAGAATAAGTCTGAAGACATCCCTTCATTCTCAGAACTAGTGACTTGGACTTAAGCAAATCATCCCATTAATTGACTAGAGCACACTCCAATGAAGGTTTAAGGATTAGAAGTGAAAGAACAAACCTTCTAACAAAAAGATGTAAATCTGATTTCTGAAGACAAGTCTGAAACTTACCCTTTTCTGGATGATTTTGATCCCCAAACTTGTTTCTTGCACAAAAATACCTTCCAAAGACTCAGCAACAGCCCCCTTGTAAATTGGATGAGTTGGTGAATTATAGGATTTTTTTCCAAAATCACCCCTGTTTTGGTAGTTTTCAGATTTGGTCTGAGGACTAATGCCTTGTTGCCCTCAAGTGATCTTGGAACTTGGACTTAACCTCCAAAAAGGTCTCCAAATAATGTGGATCAGATTTGATGATCATAAACAACCTGGAAATTTTAATAAAAATCGAACTTCTTGGAGAGTTTTCAGACTTAGTCTGAAAACTCACTTTTCAGACCTTCCTCAGTGCTTGAAATCAGTCAAAACATGTGATTTATCCCTGCAAGTAATTCATGATCAGATCTGGAATGGTTGGAGACCCATGGATTTTATAGGAATTTTCTAAGAAAATTGCCCAGCTAGAGGAAATCTCAGACATTTGACTGAAGACACCCACCCACCAGCACTTAAACACCTCCAAATTGATCTGAAAATCAGAAGTTTGAATCCCCAATCAACCTGCAATAATCTATGGATGAATTTGCTTGCAAATAATAATCTATGAATTTCCTAGAAAAATCGCACCATGTGGAAAATTTCAGACATTAGTCTGAAGATACCTTATTCTCAGCTCCTCTTTGGCAGCCACCTTTTGCTCTCAAGTTGACTAAGAAAACTCAGAAATTTCATCCTTGGATGCCCACCATGGATGGATGCTTACAATAATCTCCAAGATTGCTGGTCTTGATTGAACTCCCTGATTTTCTTCTTCTTCCAGCCTGAACACTTAGTCAACTTTACGTCTTCTAGAAAGCTGTAGCTTCCCATTTTAAAGTGGTTTTGGTTTGCTATGCACCTCCCACAAGCAATGTGGGATAAAAGAGTTTCACCTTCTAGAAGCTTGCAAAACTTTATTATATTATGTCGCCCATATTTAATTTATTTTTATTTTTATTTTATTTCACCAAGGGAAAATCGACCAGCTTAGGGACTCCATATTCCTTCAAATTTGCCTATCCCCATTTAAATAATCTTCCTTGTCCATAGAAGGGAGAATCGACCCTCATAAGGACTAATATAATCCCAAAACTTGACATTTTCACTTAACAAAAATGGCCCTCAAAGGGAAAAACGACCCATATAGGGTACTTAGAAAAAATTTCACAATCTTAGTCATCTCCAAGGGGGAAAATGACCCATCTCTGGACAAATCCACACATCCAAAGGGATCAATCCTTACTCTGGGTCTCAAAATTTGACTAAGTACAAACCCAAAGGGGAAATGTGTCTTGTATCTGGACTCTTCATTCTCTTCATTTAATCTTTGGATTCTAGGTGGGGGAAAATCAACCCATGCTTGGATATTTCCAACACTTGGAAATTTCCATGCCTTTCACAATTGCCCTCAAGAGAAAAACGACCCTTGTATGGGCAATCTCCATACTTAGAAAAAAAATCGAATCGATTACCAACCCTTGAGGGAAAAACGACCTATGTCTAGATAGTTTTGATATTTAGAAAGAATTTTATTTTCCAAACTCACTCTTGGGGAAAAACAACGCCTGTCTGGACAACTTCCAGACTTAGAAAAGTTTTCACTTTCCAAACTCACTCTTGGGGGAAAAACAAGCCTTGTCTGGAAGACTTCCAGACTTGGAAAAATTTTCAAGAAAATGCTATCCAGAGTGGTGGAAATTCATACTATGTCTGGATTTTAATCCCAACACTTGAAAAATTTTCAGGAAAATGTCAATTAAAGTGGGGAATTTCATTATAAGTCCGGATTTTGATCAAAATAAGTGGAGAAACTCATAATAAGTCCGGATTTTGATCAAAATAAGTGGGGAAATTCATAATAAGTCCGGATTTTGATCAAAATAAGTGGAGAAAATTATAATAAGTCCGGATTTTGTGTATTTTTATTAAGAAAATTCGATTTTCCTTCGGATTTTGGCAATTTTAATTATGGAAAATCAATTTAAATAAGGATTTTAAGGCCCTTATGCATGGAATGTGCTTTTATAATGTATTTTGGACTAATTGACTAGCCAGAATTTAAATACACATAGGATTTTACGTTCAACCCACTATAACTTGACCCCAAAGGACTTCAATTTTAACGTTCTCAATTAATATCGCAATTTGGGCACTTGATTGCTTTACCACCCCTCAGTCTTTAAAGCTCTGAACAACCAAATTTACTGCCAAAACCTAACTAACCTAACAACTACGAGCAAAAAGAGGGGGTCCCCATTTGCAATGGGGCGATGGTGTGAAAACCTCACAACAAGCACCAAGCATAGGAGGTGTTGGCCCCTTTAATAAATATTATTGTTTAATTTTAAAAGCAAAATTTGGGGAGGTTGGCCTCAAAGAGCATGCATAAATTTATTTATTTTAGATCTATTTAAAAACCAATGTAGATGACATATAGCCGCTTCAAAACCCTGATTTTTTTTCTAAAATTAGTAGAGCTACTCAATAAATTTCTTAATAAATCTGCCCTGAATCCTTTGTCAAATCAGCTTCAAATTCCTTGATAAATCTGCACTAAATCCTCTTGCACGTCTGCTACAATTTTGCTCTAAATTCTTTTGCAAGTCTGCAATAATTCTGCTATAAATTCTTTTTATAGCAATGACAGCAATCTTGGACAAGTAATTTATTATTGACATCAATGATAGACTTGTCCATGCCCCTTCGACATCAATGACAATATTTCCAACAAGTCCAGATGAGAAACTTGGGGTATTGGTTGTCTTAAGATGAGAAACTTGGGGGTATTGGTTGTCTTAGTCCATCTTCTACCTTTTTGACAGATAATATATCTTTTTCTTAATGTAGTGTATGTAATGCCAAGAAATGGTACCTTTGCCTACAGGCTAGAATCATTGCAGGTGCAGAAACGATTCTATCTATGAAATAGTTGACAGGTTTCCAGTGTCTAATTATTGGGTTGGTAACATTTGGACTCTTATTTTATAATTTTGGGGTGGATAGGGTGTAATTGTAATTGTCAACCTATCAAATTTTCTTCCCCATAGCTTTCAATTCTCCAAAAACTTTACTTCAAATTCAAATTATGTGGCTTAGGATTCTGATTTACACAAACTAATGTAGGGATGATGGATGGAAGGGAAGCCTGCTTACAACTATGTACTTTTTGAAGGGGATTTCCAATTTAATTTATCAAGTTTGAACTCAAGAAGTCGAATAGATCTTATTTTGAAAATATTTTTAAAATCGAGAATCATCTGCAAGATAAGCTACATAGAATCGCCTTTAAAATCAAAGAGGGAGGAATGATAACGAAACTTCTGCTAGGAGAGATTTCTTGTTCTAAGGAACTATCTGAAAAGGAGATCTACGAGGAGATTTTCTGAATACATTGAATTGACTGGCTTCAAGTACAGGATAAGAACGCTTCTTTTTTTTCATAATTTTGTGATGGAACATAGAAGTGGTAATGTTATAACTTCTCTCATTTCAGCCCAAGGAGATCAAGTGACCTCCTTTTCAAACATATCTAAGGAAGGTGTTAGGAACTTCTTGTCTTTGTTTACATGGTATGCAGACTATGGTAGAAGAGTAACTCATTCTAGATTGCATCCCACCTTTGGTTTCGAAGTATATGAACAAAACTCTCTTAGAACACATCTCCAAAAAGGAGCTTGAGGCAATGGTGTTCCAAATGAAGAAAGGTAAGTCTCTTAGGCCTAATGGTTGTTTTGGTTTCTTAATATCACGTAAGCAAGGAGGATTTGTGAAAGGGGATCAGATCTTGGATATTATAGTAGTGGCAGCAAAAGATAATCATTCTATGTTCACTTCCAAGGAAAAGGCCATGCTCATTAAGCTTGATAAGGCCTATGACAGACGCCAAGGGTCATCCATTTGGCACATTTATTGGCTTATGGTTTTTCTCAGGGGGTCATTTCTTTGGAATATTTTATTGGCTTATGGATTTTTCTTTAAGTGGGTTAAGTGGATTAGGAGTTGTATAATTTTGACTTCCTTTTCTATGTCAATTAATGGCATTCCTTCAGCTCTTTTTCTAGGAACTAAAGGTCTCAGACAAGGAAACCCTTTATCTCATTTATTTATTTCAATTGCAAAAGGTTTAGGTCATTTGTTGAAAGAACATAAAAAAAGGGGATTTCATTCAAGGATGGTCTAGGGGTGGAATTCAAGAACACTGACTCTGAATCCCATCTTTAGTTTGTGGACGACACGTCCATGATGGGGATGGCAAATGTCAAGGAGGTAATCAATTTCAAAAAGACGTTAGATACATATTTATCTATCTCTAGTAAACAAATAAATAAAGACAAATCCAAATATTTCTTCTTCAATACACCAGAGCCTATTCAGCAGAATAGCATGCATTCTTCACTTTCAAAGGTATTACCCTTTGTAATGTCCCCATTTTTCAGCAGGTCATTGAAATGATGGTGCCAGGTCATTATTGCAATCCTCGTGGTCTGGCAAGGGGTTTAGAGGGTCTTTGGTGTGAACTTACTATTTATAGTAGGTCAAGGGATAGTTCCGATGAACTCGGATGAGTTAGAGGAGTTGAATGATGCTCTCGGTTTTCATTTCTGGCTTTCGGTTTGGGCTCCAAGAATCTTGGAGAGAGCGTCTATTTTTAGTAAGTCACCTCGTCAGGTTCATTCATCATCTCTTATCATCAGGATCACTCCAGTGCAAACAGATTTCGATTCTGATGCTTCTTCAGTGGTTTTCGCAAGACGGGTGAATTATTATTATTATTTGATTAAATTTGCTAAGGTTGTCATTATTGTTGGGATTATATGTTGGGCACCTTAGTGTTATAGCTCGTCGGAACCGGGATGAAAAGTTTTAAATCTTGGGCACAAGAAACAGGGGCCTTGCGTGTCATAATTTCCTGATATTGATGAAAAGGTCATTTTTGGAGCCAAATGAGTTAATAAATTATATTACTCAATATGTGCCTAGGCATAAAAGTGCTTCACCTGAAAAGTGTGTGAGAGAAGACACTTTTTAATTATAAAAGCAATAGGCAAGGCATTCATTCTTCATCTATCGAATATTGATTATTGAGTTTCTTCTTGGGAATTGTTCCTACTTTCTGTGCCCTAGCTGAAGGGTCAAATTAGTTGATTGAAGACTGATTCTTCTTCATCTAATCCACAATTGATTGCTGTTGTATAATCAATTGCCTATAATCGATTG
>MU223645.1:7462729-7473604 GCA_018584345.1 Thuja plicata
TTCGTGCTGATGTATACAAGGAGTTCTGAATTCTGATTGTTTGAACTGAGGCCTGCTTGAAGAGGTCGATTCACTATCAAGGAAGGAGAAAACACTTCATAAATTGATTCCATTATTTCTTGGCTGAAAATCAAATGTATCAGGCTGGGAGTGATTTGTTACTGAAGGATTGAATGTTTGTGACACGCTTGGTGGTGAGTTTATTATCAGCGGCAGATTAAAGGCTGGGACGTGAGGGTTTAAAACGCCATTACCTTGCTGGCTGCGGAATTCCTAGCTGGCTACGATTTATGTAGCAGCCGCTATTCACCGTAGCAGGCTGCGTTTCCTTTGGCAGCCGCTATACTTCTTAGTAGGCCGTGAGTCCTTTGGCAGCAAGTGGAGAGCATAGCGAAGGCATTCCTGTTGTTGTCGTGGAGCATATCCATTCCGTGCGTAGAAGGAAGAGCATTCAGCAGCCATTATGCAGTCCACGTGAGGCATCACGGGTAGAATTACAGGTTCTTTTAATAAATCGTTTTTCTTGTAGCAATAATAAACGTTTTGTATGAGGCATGGATATAGTTGGTATTGTAATAATTGTTAAATGCATATGTAAGAAGATGTGATTCTTGGCAATTGAATTTAACTTCCAGAATTCTGAAACAATGAAGTATGTTGTTTAAATTGTAATGATATGAAAGTTGTGATTATTAAGACGAAAGAAATTATTTATGCTTTCAAATCCTTCTACAAATCAGTGGAGGAATATCATAATATCAAACAAAGCAATTGAAATTATCTACCAGTCAGATTAAGCTCTGTACGAGATTGCCTGCCAACTGTTTGACAAAATGTCAAAAGTATGATTTGCTTAGAAATTGATGAAAATTAGACGGGTTTAAGATGAGGCCAAGTTAGGCTCTTTACACCCTTTCTATTGGAATGCTTAAAAAGACCAATGGAAGAAAATTCCAGTTAGATTTTGTACAAGGGTTAGCCATTGGACCTTTTGATGGTTATCTTTTGTTGGAAGATTGACACTATAAAAATTTGTATTACAGGCTCTTTGATTTATAGGTTTCTAATTTTATCTACTCCCAAGAGCTTTTTCAAAAAAATTGATGTTCTTTCAAGAAAAATCTTATGGGTAGGAAATTTAGAAAAACATAAATGGATTCATGTACACTAGGACCAAATTTGCAAACCAACAAAAATTGGAGGACTTGGGCTTAGGCAATCTAAGCTCAATTGCCAAGCCTTAATGGCCAAATTATATTGGAGACGGTGCAAAAATCTAGATCAACCTTGAGCAAGATCTCTTGACTTTCAGAATTTGGAAGGTGTGGTGGATGAGGGCATTCTGCATATTGAATTGTTAAAAAAGGTTCCATGCTTTGAAATACTATTGAAAAGAGGGCTTTGCTAATCAAGAGCTTTTATAGATAACTAGTAAGGGTAATAATGCTTTGTTTTGGACAAATTCTAGGGATAACCATCCCCTATTCTTTCTTCTTTACCCTAGCTTTAGCCTTAAAGTGAAAGTTTTCTCGAGGCAGAGTGGTCCAAAGTTGTTGATTTTAAGTGAATCTTTACTTTGAGGTCGTTGGTCAATCACTACTAGTATCCCTAGAATTGGCCCAAAGAGGGCTCTTCAAATGATTAGAACATTCTAGCTTCAATTCTAGCAGACCAACCTTGCATTTTTTTAGAGGGAAAGGATATTCCTGCATGCGGCCACAGCTCTAAAAGTGTTTATCTAATAGTCCTTGGTTATGATTCTTTGAAACAACTAAAAGAGAGGAATGGAGAATTTCTTTGGTGGAGGAGAACTTGAAACAAATTTGGCTGGCCTAAGTGCAACTTTTTTTATGTGGCTCTAAAGCCAAAACAAGTGCCTCACCTAGGAAAACATTAAAAAGAGAGGATTCCATGGGTTGTTTAGTTGTGTTCTTCGTGGTAGTACTTAAGAAAGTATCGATCCCCTTTTCTTTTAGTGTCCCTTCTCTATAGAGATAGGAAGCTTACGGTGGAAAATCTACAATAGATCTTTCATCCATGCTACTTCCTTTTTAGGCTAGTTTGGGCCAACCCTCAACTTTAGCATCCTTTCTTTTGGCTATGTGGGATATTGGTCCGGTTGGTTGGATATTTTGCAACCGACAGTTTGAAGGATCAATTGCAAAACAATGATTTCTAACCACAGCATGTGAGACACAGCCTCTCCTATTTCTAAGGGGAGGCTCCCCCTTCTTATTGCTACTTGAATCAACAAAACACTTAACTAATTTTATTTACACTAAGCTAAAGCAGGGCATTACATTCATCGTATCCTCTTATTTCATAATAGATGTTACCTTCACGATGCAATCCTCAATTAACAGTGTAATTTACTTACAAAGTATCAGTTGGAGCAATAATCCCGATGAACAGAAGATTAGACATAGGAATAACCTTCAACATACCAGCAACTTTTAGTAACCTGGGAGTTCACAAAAGCTCAAAGTCTTTCTCTGACTCCCTATAAGATTCCAAGAACAAGAATGAGACACACGTGCAGCTCAAAGTCTCCAACATGCATTTCACCTTGCATGCACAAATGCAGAAAACGGAGCAGCACAAAGTCTACAAGCTATTCCTTGCTTGAGCGTTCGAAGATTAGACATAGGAATAACCTTCAACATACCAGCAACTTTTAGTAACCTGGGAGTTCACAAAAGCTCAAAGTCTTTCTCTGACTCCCTATAAGATTCCAAGAACAAGAATGAGACACACGTGCAGCTCAAAGTCTCCAACATGCATTTCACCTTGCATGCACAAATGCAGAAAACGGAGCAGCACAAAGTCTACAAGCTATTCCTTGCTTGAGCGTTCTATTAATAGCTTCAAATTTGATAAGCAGCTCAAAGTGTTGGGTGTGTGTTAGCTAGGACCGTATCAAGACACCAATCTTGTTCAGTAGGCTCCAGTAAGCAGATTTGTGGTGCGAAGTTGCCCAGGTTCCATTAACTTCATAATCTATTTTTTGTTTCTGAATGTGCTTCTAAAACTGAGACTACGAAGACTTCATATTGGATGTGAATGTTTGTTATGCTATTAAATATTGATGCTTGTGCATTGGTGAAAAAGTAATTTCTTGGTGAATGAATGTCATGAAATATTACTGGTTCCACGTTCTTTTCTTCACTTGTTGAACTGTTAATGTGCGATCCTTATTTGCTGAGACTGCAAACTAGGCGTTGTTATTACACATTGAGGAGTTGCAGGAAAAACATTGAATCTAAAATTAAATCATCTCAGTTAGAATTTCTCAGAATAGGCCCTGACAGTTTGGGTTTAGAATTTGGAAAAAATTACAATCAAAACTTAACCAGAGATATTACAGTAGTATCATAGCATCGAGCCTGCCAGCCTGTGGGATTTAATGCAACAGTATAACCGAGAACCATGTAGTGTTTGGAGACCACCCCTAGTGCCGGAAGGAAGGACGGTTTCAGAACTTGTTGGGGCTTCTTCAAGTTCAGAACAGGTTGCACGGTGACAGAAATGGCAGATGATGGGGATAGAGAAGTGAGAGAAACTTTACGAGGGATTCAAACAGGGCAACAAAGGTAGCTGATGTATTGCAGCAACTTACAGCGGCTATTGAGCAGTTAAATGCAGGTCCAAGAAGGCCTCAAACCCATCACAGTGAAGGTGGTAGTGCAGCGGGTTCCCCTCGGGGTGCGAGAGCACCTACATGTACATCTGATAGACCATTAATGCCTAATTTTGCTGAGAATAATGGTGAAGAAGTGGGAAATGCTGAGGCAATGGTAGCTATTCCGGATAGTGTTATGGAAATGCATGCAGAGTGGGATATGTTTCCGGATCATGTCAAAGAGGATTTGAGTTTTGTTCAATACATGGGGCAGCGAAGAGAAATAGCTAGGACAAGGCAAGATAGAAGGCTAAGAACTCAAAACAAGGATTTGAAACATGCCATGAGCAAATTGACTCTCCCATATTTGATGATAGCGGTAAGACATCAACCTGTGCGTGGATACACAAGCTGGATACATTTCTGGCACTTAAACCCATGCAAGAAGCGGAAGCTATTAAATTTGCCACAATGCACTTAGATGGGGCAGCGTATGATTGGTGGCATCATGGCCTTGTTACACAAGATCATGGGATGATTAACTCATATGAGGAATTCAGTAATAAATTGATCACGAGATTTGACAAAAAAGACAAAAGTTTATTACAGGGAGCTGGCCCAGCTGAAACAAAGTGGTGCATTAGATCCCTACATTGATGAATTTCAGAGGATGTCCATTATGGTACCTGATATGACTGAAAGAAGGAAGGTGATGCTGTTTGTTGAAGGGCTGAATGAAAAATTCAAGGGATTTGTGAAGGTGTTGAAACCAAATACTCTACAGGATGCAGTCAAGATGGCACATGATTTAGACATTTCATCCTCTATATTGCAGCCCCCTAAGACACCTTTTAAGGGGACAAAACCAAATGTGAAATCTGCAAATCAGAATAAGAATACACCACCTAGACTGGATATGGAATCCAGAAATGAGTTGAGAAGGAAGAAATTATGCTTCACATGCAAGGAACCTTGGACCTCTGACAAAGGCAAGATTCACTATATTGAGGTTGTTTCGGATGAAAAAGATGAGCAAAATAATGACAGCAGATCTGAGGGCAGCGAGGAAGAGGAGAACAATGAGCAGCCTAAGGTAGAGAAAGGTGAAACACATGCTTCCGATCAGCCCCCTACCACTGCTTCACTTTCAGGAGTACCTACAGGACATCCTTTCGGCCTGAAAGGAGTTGTGAGAGGGTAGCAAGTTGTTTGTCTATTGGATACAGGAGCCACACATAACTTCATTAGCACATGCACAGTTTCAAAGAGGAGGCTACCGGTAGAGGAGGTTCCTAGATTTGATGTTAAGGTTGCAGGTGGTGATCTTCTAAATTGTTCTAGGAAGATTCCACAGCTTAAAATCCAATTTGATGATTATGAATTGATAGCTGATTTTTATGTCATTGAGTTGGATGGATTAGATGCTATATTGGGATTACATTGGCTGTAGACCATTGGCAGGTACACGGTTGATCATAATCAGAAACAGTTGGAATTCATGAGAGATAATCAAAAAAATAGTCCTTAAGGCTATGACAGATAGTGGTCCTAAGATTGTATCAGCTCATCGGATGGAGGCTATTATGAGGCATGATGATGTTGAGTGGGCAGCACAGTGTTTTGCATCCCCTAAATCCACTTTTGAATTGGGGCAGCAACATCATATAGACATACAGGTTGTGCTTGATAAGCACAACAGGGTTTTTTGTGACATTCCTCCAGGCAGACCACCAGATCGTGGATTTGAGCATGTGATAGAGTTAGAGGAGGGCGTGAAGCCCATCATCACTACTCTTTATCGCCATCGGAGACACTATAAAGAGGAGATTGAGAAAACCATTCAGGAGTTACTAACCATGGGCCACATTAGACCTAGTTCCAGTCCCTTTGATTCTTCAGTAGTGTTGATTAAGAAGAAGGATGGAACTATACGAATGTGTATTGATTATCCTGCTTTGAATAAGAGTACCATCAAAAACAAATATCCCATTCCTAGCATTGATGAGTTGTTAGATGAGTTGCATGGGGCGATGTACTTCTCAAAGATAGATTTGAGTTCGAGATATCATCAGATATGTATCCGAGAGGAGGATGTTCACAAAACTGTTTTTAGATGCCACTAGTGATGTCATTCGGCCTCACTAATGCACCTACTACATTTCAGTCGTGCATGAACCATATTTTCCGTAAGCAGTTGTGCAGGTTTATTTTGGTGTTCTTCAATGATATATTGATATAAAGTAAAACATGGGAGGAGCACCTACAGAATTTGGATGAGGTACTGAGTATTATGGGGGAGCAATCTTTATTTGCTAAGGAATCCAAATGCGAGTTTGGTTTGAGAGAGATCTTGTATCTTAGGTATGTGATAGGGGCTAATGGGGTTAAGGTCCATCAGGAGAAAATACAAGCAATTTTGGAATGGCCAACACCTAGGAACGTTTCAGATTTGAGAGGATTTCTTGGACTTTGTTCTTACCACAGGAGGTTTGTTAAAGGGTTCTCTCAGCTTGCAGCTCCACTCACAGACCTTATCTGGAAGGGTGCTTTCAGGTGGTCAAATGAGGCAGAGGTGATTTTTGACAGGTTTAAGATGATTATGAGTAGTTGCCCAGTGTTAGCACTTCTCTAGGCCATTTGTGTTGGAGTGTGATGCTTCCGGTGAGGGTATAGGCGCAGTGCTCATGCAAGATAGGCACCCTATTGCTTATGAGAGCAGGAAGCTGAGGGAGAATGAGAGATTGTACTCCACCTACGACAAAGAGATGTTGGCTATTAAGCACGCTTTGGCAAAATTCAGATAGACCCTGGTAGGTGGGAGGTTTGTGGTGAGGACAGATCACAACAGCTTACGCTATTTTCTAGAGCAGAAGGAACTGAAAGAGAGGCAGCAGAAGTGGGTCAGCATGGTTCAGGCTTATGATTTCGACATCGAGTATGTCAAAGGGAAGAAAAACGTTGTAGCTGATGCACTTTCCAAGAGGTCACCTACTGCTACATGTTGTGCTATATATGAGATTGCAGCGGATTGGAAATCACAACTTTTAGTTGAATATTCCAAAAATACCTTTGCTTGTGAGCTTAAGGACAAGATTTATGCAAGCGGTTCATGATACACCTTTAGCAGGTCATCCAGGACATTTTAAGACTTACAGGCAGATCAGAGAGAGGCTCTCTTGGAAGGGCCTCAAGGATGACGTCCTTAAGCATATCAGGGAGTGTTCGACTTGTCAATAGAACAAGTCTGAACACATGTTTCCTGCTGGTTTGTTACAGCCACTACCTATTCTTGAACAGAAATGGGAAAGTGTGTCCATGGATTTCATCACCGGTCTACTGAGAGTGCAGGGAAAGGATAGCATCTTGTTGTGGTTAATAGGTTGACTAAATATGCACATTTTTATGCCATTTCAGCTGATTGGACAGCCTCCCAGGTAGCGGAATTGTTTTTCAGAGAGGTTTTCAGATTGCATGCTCTACCAAAGACCATTGTTAGTGACAGGGACAGCAATTTTCTCAGTGTGTTCTGGTAGGAACTATTCAGATTGGCAGGGACAGAGTTGACTCCCGGTACCAGCTACCATCCTTAGACGGATGGGAAAACGGAGGTGGTGAATAAATGGTTAGAAACTTAGAAGGTTACCTCCGTAATTATGTTGCAAGGCAGCAGAGAGCGTGGGTCAAATGGTTGTATCTGGGTGAATATTGCTATAATTCGACACATCACATGACCATTGGCATGTCTCCTTTCAGAGCTCTCTATGGTTATGATCCATTGTCCTTCCTGGATTTGGCTTTGGTGGACAGTAGGGCCCCACTGGCAAAATATTGGTTACAGGATCAGCAGGATATCCTTGCAGCTCTTAGAGAAAATATTCAGCATGCACAGAATAAGCAGAAGATTTATGTTGATCCTCATAGAACCAAGAGATCTTTCGAGGTTGGGGTCATGGTGTTTCTACGCCTTCAACCATACAAGCAAAGTTCGTTGAAGAAGAGTGGCTCAGGAAAGCTTAGACTCCGATTTTATGGCCCCTACACGATAGTGAGGAAAGTTGGTGAAGTGGCTTATGAATTCGAGTTGCTGGATGATTGCAGGATTCATAATGTCTTCCACGTTTCTTGCCTTAAAAAGGCTATTGGACAGCAGATAGTACCTTCTCCTGGATTGCCTCCTTTGGATGAAGAAGGAAAATTAATATCGGTGCCTTTAGAGGTACTTGAGGTAAGAGGGAAGCAATTGAGAAACAGGACAATCAAGAAATATTTGGTGCGATGGAAAGACTTACCTATTGAGGATGCAATTTGGGAAGGTGAGGATATATTACAGCATCTAGCCTTACGATTGCTTGAGGGCAAGCAATCACGGGAAGGGAGGACTCTCATGTCCCCTTCCTTAGCATAGCTTTCTCGCATACGCAAATAGCCTATTAGACATCCCGATACGCTAATGTATGCTCATGAGGGATGCTTTGCAGTCTTAGTGGCATTGGCAAAATTAATTATTTAATTCCATCGTGGAGTTGCTCATATTTTAAAAGTGACTTTCGTTTGTTGTTGCAAAGTTCAAAATAATATATTTTATGTTCCAACATTGGATAGTCACTTATAACATAAGGAGCGGTTATTAAAAATTATGAATTCCTTGTGCCACTTGTAATGCAAACTGGCTGAACGCTCTATAAGTAACGCACAAGAATATTTTGCATGGCTTTTGTTTGGGAAGGAGGAGTACCCTGCCATTCACATTGGAAGAAAAATTCTGAGACTAAACTTTCAGCTGTCCATGTGACTTACTTTTCCCAAGGAGGAAATCCCTTTAGGAAATAAGATTGGACATAGCCCCAATCTTGCGAGTGAATCTATCTCTGGGTTCACCTTTGCTATTATTGGTTTGTCTAAAGAGTTGTGATGCTAAGATTGGTTCAATTCCAGGTATTTTGAATTCATGGTGAAGATATATGTTGTGGTGTGATTGTCTGCGATTTCCAGAATGTCGTGTTTCTGCTCCTTGTGTGAAATCGGGTTGAAGAATACCAAGTTCTGTTGTTGTCGAGTGGTATCGGATAGATAGTTCCTATCGCGGCTGAAGATTGAATCTGGGTTGTTTGGAGAGTAGACAGATCTGTCGAGAGATTGATTCTTATTGGCAACATCACTTAAATCATTGAGAAGAAAAGGGTCTGATAACCAGAGGGTGTCGTCCAGACTACTAGGACTTGACGTTGAGATTGAGCAGAGAATCACAGTGCCGCCTCTCAAATAGTATTCACGTCAAATATATTGTTGGGTGTGTGTTAGCTAGGACCGTATCAAGACACCAATCTTGTTCAGTAGGCTCCAGTAAGCAGATTTGTGGTGCGAAGTTGCCCAGGTACCATTAACTTCATAATCTATTTTCTGTTTCTGATTGTGCTTGTAAAACTGAGACTACGAAGACTTCATATTGAATGTGAATTTTTGTTATGTTGTTGTTGAATACTGTTGCTTGTGCATTGGTGAAAAAGTAATTTCTTGGTGAATGAATGTCATGAAATATTATTGGTTCCCTGTTCTTTTCTTCACTTGTTGAACTGTTAATGTGTGATCCTTATTTGTTGAAACTTGAGACTGCACACTAGGCGTTGTTATTACACATTGAGGAGATTGAAGGAAAAACATTGAATCTAAAATTAAATCATCTCAGTTTAAATTTCTCAGAATAGGCCCTGACTGCTTGGGTTTAGAATTTGGAAAAAATTACAATCAAAACTTAACCAGGGATATTACAGTGGTATCAGAGCATCGAGCCTGGCAGTCTGTGGGATTGAATGCAACAGTATAACTGAGAACCACGTAGAGTTTGGAGACCACCCCTAGTGCCGGAAGGAAGGACAGTTTCAGAAATTGTTGGGGCTTCTTCAAGTTCAGAACAGGTTGCACAGGTGGTAGAAATGGCAGATGATGGGGATAGAGAAGTGAGAGAAACTTTAGGAGGGATTCAAACAGGGCAACAACGGGTAGCTGATGTATTGCAGCAACTTACAGCGGCTAATCAGCAGTTGAATGCGGATCCAAGAAGGCCTCAAAGCCATCACAGTGAAGGTGGTAGTGCAGCAGGTTCCCCTCGGGGTGTGAGAGCACCTACACGTACATCTAATAGACCATTAATGCCTAATTTTGCTGAGAACAATGGTGAAGAAGTGGGAAATGCTGAGCAATGGTAGCTATTCTGGATAGTGTTCCAACATTGGAAAGTCACTTATACCATAAGGAGCGGTTATTAAAATTATGAATTCCTTGTGCCACTTGTAATGCAAATTGGCTGAACGCTCTCTAAGTAACGCACAAGAATATTGGGAAGGAGGAGTACCGTGCCATTCACATTGGAAGAAAAATTCTGAGACTAAACTTTCCGCCGTCCTTGTGATTGCTACTTTTCCTAAGGACAAAATCCCTTTAGGAAATAAGATTGGACGTAGCCCCAATCTTGCAAGTGAATCTACCTCTGGGTTCACCTTTGCTATTATCAGTTTGTCTGAAGAGTTGTGATGCTGAGATTGGTTCGATTCCAGGTATTTTGAAAATTCATGGTGAAGATATCTGTTGTTGTGTGATTGTCTACGATTTCGAGAATGCCGTGTTTCTGCTCCTTGTGTGAAATCAGGTTGAAGAATACCGAGTTCTGTTGTTGCTGTCGAGTGGTATCGGATATATAGTTCCTATCGCGGCTGAAGATTGAATCTGGGTTGTTTGGAGAGTAGACGGATCTGTCGAGCGATTGCTTCTTATTGGCGACATCACTTAAATCGTTGAGAAGAAAAGGGTCTGATAACCAGAGGGTGTCATGCAGACTACTGGGACTTGACGGTGAGATTGAGCAGAGAATCACAGTGCCACCTCTCAAATACTGTTCACGTCAAATATACTGCTGGGTGTGTGTTAGCTGGGACCATATCAAGACACCAATCCCGTTCAGTAGGCTCCAGTAAACAGATTTGTGGTGCGAAGTTGCCCAAGTTCCATTAACTTCATAATCTAAGTTACCGGATTCCTCTACTGAGGCCCGGATCCTGGTTTTGGTACTTCCCGGATCCGGATTCCTCCTGGATTCCTCCCGGATTCCGGCAGGGTTCCGGAATGGAATCCGGATTCCCCTGTGGATTCCTCGGTCCTGTGGAATCCGGGAGGGTTCCGGAATGGAATCCGGATTCCCCTGTGGATTCCTCGGTCCTGTGGAATCCACAGGACCAACGAATCCACAGGGGAATCCGGAT
>MU223645.1:7473777-7484952 GCA_018584345.1 Thuja plicata
TCACGCTTCTAACTTCTTATTATTATCATTATATGTTTGAACTTTGAAGTTTTGAACTAATGATGAATGAGCATTGACATGTTACATGTATGGAATCTATGAATATACATACATATATAAATTTATAGTATATATATTTTATATATATATATATATAATCTATGAATATACATACATATATAAATTTATAGTGTGTGTGTGTGTATATATATATATATATATATATATATATATATATATTTATTTATTTATTTTGTTTTTTGTTTTTTGAAAATGTCTATATATATAGTAATATACCCGCGGAACCACGATCCGGCCCAAAAAAGTTTTTGCCAAATCCCCGAACCTGAACCTGAACCTGAATCCAAATCCAAACCAGAACCAGGATCGGCTACTTAGTTCATAATCTATTTTCTGTTTCTGATTGTGCTTGTAAAACTGAGACTACGAAGACTTCATATTGGATGTGAATTTTTGTTATGTTGTTGTGGAATACTGCTGCTTGTGCATTGGTGAAAAGGTAATTTCATGGTGAATGAATGTCATGAAATATTACTGGTTCCATGTTCTTTTCTTCACTTGTTGAACTGTTAATGCATGATCCTTATTTGCCGAGACTGCACACTAGGTGTTGTTATTACACATTGAGGAGTTCATAATCTATTTTCTGTTTCTGATTGTGCTTGTAAAACTGAGACTACGAAGACTTCATATTGGATGTGAATTTTTGTTATGTTGTTGTTGAATACTGCTGCTTGTGCATTGGTGAAAAGGTAATTTCATGGTGAATGAATGTCATGAAATATTATTGGTTCCATGTTCTTTTCTTCACTTGTTGAACTGTTAATGCACGGTCCTTATTTGCTGAGACTGCACACTAGGTGTTGTTATTACACATTGAGGAGATTGCAGAAAAACATTGAATCTAAAATTAAATCATCGCAGTTTGAATTTCTCAGAATAGGCCCTGACAGTTTGGGTTTAGAATTTGGAAAAAATTACAGTCAAAACTTAACCAGGGATATTACAGCTGACCCAAGATAAATCTCAGAAGATTCTTCAGCTAACTTACGATGATCAGATGGATTGAGATTGGGTATTAGTTGGAGGTGTTGTGACGTTTTCACACCATCGTCCCATTGCAAATGGGAACCCCCTCTTTTTGCTTAGCAATAGAGTAGTTGTCTTAGTTTAGTTCTAGTTTGGTGACAATTATGAAATCTAAAAGTCAGCAAAGTGAAAGTATTGAGCATCTTAGGAGCCCAAGAGGATTGAACTTGACAAGGGGCATGGAGGATTGACAAACTTCAATCTTCTATCCAACACTTAGCCAAATTATAGGCAAGGAATGAGCCTTACTCAAAAGTAAGATATGAAAGAATAGAAATCCCATTTGAAGTTCAAATTCTGATTTTAAGATGAAAGTGATAGTCTGATTGCATACCTGATTTGAAGTGATTTAATTCTGATATAATGGGGAATGAGACAAGTCTTGACAGGGCTGGGGAATGAACCTAAGAATGGAGTTCCAAGCCAAGGTTGGATTCCAACCTTGACTCGAAACAATTTCCAGGCCTAGATTAAAATCCGACCTTGGGTTAGAAATCAGTTCCAAACACCATGAAAGTTCTGCCCAAGACATGAAGCAAGGATTCCAAGATGAGGGTAGAGTCAATAAGCTAGTAAGGCAAGCCCAGATGAATCCAAGTTGAAAGATGAGAGTCAATTAGCCAAGTATGGAGTTCAACCTCAATCTAATGACCACTTGGCATAATGGAAACATGAGAATCCAAATCCGGATAAGGGTGAGTGAAATTTGAACAATTTGACATGAAAGTTTGAAACCTTGACAATCAGATCTGAGATCAATAAGACTGAAAATCATGAAGGAAGATGACAACAAGGAATTCATAGATGGGCAAGGGAGGGAGTCAATTTCAAAGAGGAAAGCACGCAGCACTTAGAACATTTTTTAAGGTGACCTTGAAAGTTTCAAGGGTAGGTTGGATTCCGACCTCCACTTGGAACTAAGTTCCAACCCCCTCATGATTTCCGCCCTCATTGTGAATGCAGTTCCAAGACGTCTAATTTCCGCCCAGGTGTAGAGGCAATTCCAAACATGTTTGATTTCCCAATATGGAATAAAATTCTATCTCAAGATGACAAGAAACTAAGACTAAGCTTGTAAGAAGACAAATCAATCGAATCCTTGAGGCCATATCAATCGGATCTCTGATCAAGATGAAATCAGATCAGGACATTGCAAATGAGTCAAGTAAAATCCCTTGCATTTTAGTCAATTTTGAAGGCAAAAAAGGAATGTGAAATCATTTTTGTTGAAGGACGAAATTAAAAGGAAGTTGCTTGGGTGAAAATAAGGCAAGAAAGTTAAAGGAGAAAGCCTTGAAAAAAAATTCAAGGGATGGTCGGATCCCGACCAGACCGTGGAACGAATTTCCAAGGACTGATCGAATCCCGACCAGACCTTGGAAATCATTTCCAAGGACCATCAAAAGTCCACCCAGCCTTGAAATTTGAGTAATTCGATCTTGGAGATAAAATTGCCCATTTGATTTGATGAAAATGCTTGGTCAAGTCGACACAATATGGGGGAAAATCAATCAAATTTGAATCAAATTGGAAAAACAAATCAGGTCAGCCAGCATTGGGAAAAGGAAAACCAAAATTTAAATTTAAATTACACCTAATCAAGTCGGCCAGGCTAGAAGACACACCCTTTGTCTTCAAACGCCTGTAAGAGAAGTGTGGAATTTCATTTCATCACCAATTCAATTCAACTCAAGCATTAAAAGGCAGAGCAGATCCTCTGTAGGGGTGAATTGTGCAAAGATAATCAGAGAGATTCCCTTACCAACAGCAAGCAAGACATGAAGTTGGACGGGCATGAGGACAGAGCACTTTATAGATTTGATCCAAAATTCATGTGTTTCAAAGAAGATTATTGCCATACCAATCGAAAATTGAAAATGCTTTGAAAATTGGAAATAAAATTCTAATCAAAAGATGGCTATGTCATTGAAGATGTTTTTTATCCATATTTGTCATTTTGTAAACTTAACACAAGTTTCTTCCTGTTTTACAAGGTGAGATGGAAAAGGAAACCTCAAGAACAAGGAAGAACAATGGCAACATCAAAGGGGTGTACATGAGGAATTCAAGCGAAAGGGGACTTTTCCCTTCAAGATTTCAAGCAAGGCAAAGTGGAAGTACAAGTACAATGACAAAGATCTCGAGACTTGGAAGAAATCAGTGATAAGGCAAGGTGACTTAATGAGGAAGTCAATATACAAACCAAGATCAAGATTCAAGCCATCAAGAAGGATAAGGCCAAGGCAAGGGAAGATGCAAACCAAGTTCAAGTACAAATTCGTGGAACAAGACCAAGACCAAGACATCAGGTTAAGAACCACTTCAAGTACAAGCAATTTCAAAGAGATTTCAAGGAGAAGATTTCTAAATTTCAAACGAGTAGAAGATTCATGAAGATGAAATAATTTGGGAATATGAGCCATCACAATCAACTAAAGGCTTGATAATGTTGAGTATCTAGATATATCTCTTCATTACCATGAATTGATGAAGTTTAAAAAATCAACATGTTGAGATGGCACCCAGTCATCTTCAACCAATCAAAAAATTCCAGTTTCACATGTCCAAATTCATCCAATCAAGTTATTCCAAGTTGGCATGTGGAGTCCACTTAATATCTCTACCTGACCAGTTTTCTCATTGATCCATCAAAGCAATGTAATTTTCTCATTGGCCAACAAATTAGTGCCTTATTGTAATTGGATGGCATTTAGTGCTTGTAGTTGGTAGTTACATTAGGGTTGGGTTGACACAATCTTGGTCGTTGATCTCAAATCAATTTGGGTTGTTCATTGTACTTGAAGCAACTATAAAAGGCAAAGCTTTTTCATTTGTGAAAAAGTTAATTTGAGTAGAATAGGGAGACTTGGAGAAACTGTTCTTATAATGTTGCCAAAGTCATTTCAAATTCATTGTTGTTATCATAGTGGATTAATTGTGTTATTTTGGAGTATTGCGTGGTTTCTACATTTCCTCACTTAGATTATGATTTTATTCATGTTGAGTATAAGTAGTTGAGTACATGAATGGAAGATATTGTTGATTGGTGAATTATGGTGAAACTTATGTTCATACCTTTTGGTACTTGCTGATTGCAAGTAGCAATGTAAGGTTGGTCTGAAGTTTGAACTAACTGCAAGCATTTAACTTCAATTAAAAATGTTCATTTGGAATGCGCCATCATTGGGTATTTGAATGAATGTTATCAATATGAAAATCATCCACGCATTCTTAGAAAATTGGGCCCTCCTTTGCATAGTTGATTTGGCAAAGCAAGGACTAGTTTAGTTTCACCCGCCATCAATAGTTTGCATGTTAGAGTTAGCTTGGACTTCCTAAAACCCTTTATCTTTTTGCAATTTGTTCGGTTAGAAGTAGTTGAAGAGCCATCAATGTCAAATCATTCGCATTTTCCAAGTTGATAGATCATCCATTGAATGAATAGCGTAAGTCCCTACGTGGTTACCAGCAAACCGCATCATAAAACTAAGTTGTGACCAACAAGAATAAGAACCTTGGAGTCGCCTCAATGATCTTTTTTTGCAATCTTTAGCATGCGTGGTGTCTTTGCTCAAGAGAGGATTTGATATTTGGTGATTCATCTTGGGATACTAAGTGTTTCATCCTACATGTTGGAGTCATCACAAACTCACATCAACAAAATAGACTTGTGAAGGGAGCAAGCTTGTACATTTTAATGATTGACTAGGGTGCAGTTTAGATAGAATTGTGGGAAATGAGAAGACAAATTGTGGAATGTGAAGTGTTCTAGAGGGGGTGTTCATGAAAGGAATCCCGATTCTACTGTTTGATAGTGAAATGCTTCTGGAGTTTATTGCCTCGTTGAATGTCTTCAAGGGAAATCAATTGTGTTATCTCTTTCCATGTGATGTTATTTGCTATTACTTGCTTATGTTGTTTCCTTGCAAGTTGTTGATATTTCATAGCACAAGTTGATAAAAATAGACTTCAGTTGAATAACAGCTATACATTTAAGAATTATGAATTCTCTAATGGCTTCCCCTGACAGTCATTATCCTGAGCAGGACTACCACTGAGAATAATGCAGTTAGCATTGCCAAGCTGCATGACAGTTTTCTCAAGAGGGAAGGTCAAGCTAGTACTATGGAGAGTCTGAGCAAGAGAACCCAGCTTCAACAAATGCAAAGGGACTCAGTGGTCATTGACCTGGATGATGATGATGCGGAAGACCCGAGTTTCCTCGAGAAAAATGTGTAGCTATTAGTGGTTTAATGGAGAGGGTTAAGGAAAACTCCTGCTGCTCTGTGTTTTCTGATGGTCTATTGTCACTGCAATTTTTTGCTGTTGTTTCTGCTTTTTGATCTCCATCCCTTATGGAACTCATTCTTCTGACATTCCTCTGTTGGGGATTTGTAGTTTTTGTGCCTTGTTGTATAAGGGTTTTGACCCTTTCAAAAACCTGCTTTTAACAATAATATTCAAAAAAGAAAACACTTATATATTTAATTCACAAGCATCACTACTTATTCAGAACATGGTCTTAGTCACAATATGGTTTTGTATATTGGCTAAGCAGGAAATAAGTGGCATAAAAGTTGTTGAAGAAAATATTAAAAAAATACTAGTCAAAGGTGAAGAATTGGTTGGGGCTGAAATAGTCTTGGTTCGGCTGAGGACAAAATCTGTGAGACGACAAAACACAAATGAAATAATTTTGTATAATGGTCTCCTGTAGCCATTATGATTTAACTCTTGGATTTTGTTTCTGAAAGGTTTCTTCCGTGTTTTTTTGGTACACATCAAAGTATCGAATTAAACATTGTTAAAAAGAATTACAATATCAAAATATGCACATCAACAACAGTGCAGCCCAAAATTATTACAAGGAATGTTACAAAAAAGATCTAAACTTCCAAGTTTGAGAAAATCTCCAAAAGAACCTACCACAATCGAAGTAATTGCATCCAAAACTGCTAAATTTCAATGTGGTACCAAACTACAAAGTGCATAGGTCTTCAACCCATCATTGTAGTGACTAGCGACCATTCCAGAGCTATCAGTGGGGCACTTCCCAAGGATATGCACAAGTTTTCTTCTAAATCTGTGCCCACCCATATGTAGGATATCCCCTTTGAGCTTCCCAAGGATTCACTCAAGAGCTTTTTTCAGAGACCTTGTGCTGTTCGATTTTTCTTTTATTTTTTAAATAATTGACCTGGAGAATCAAGGCTTCAGAGCTAAGCCTATTATTGAAAGTTTGCATCTGCTTATTGTTCTTGTTTTTCAAAGCATTGGTTGTTGATGAAGAGAATTGGATCAATGTTTGGTGCATAAAGATTATCTATCTATTGGAGCATTTTTTTCTTCAGTCCCAAGCTGGTTCTGAATGGCTTTTGAGGACTCCCCTGGTTGTTTAATTTCATGTCTTCCTGTGAGGCTAAGCATGGGAAGAGTTTGCAGTTTTGTGTTGTTCCTCTGTTGGTGTTGAAGTTTTCATTTTTATGCATATCCTCTCTGGAATCTGCTCTCGATCTTCAAGGCTTTTACCTTTGTGATTGGACATTTGTTCCTCTTTGGGAAGGCCACTGATTACTGTTAGGGTAATTGAGAGGTTGTCTCCTCTGACATCTTTGATAGCTTCTATCTTCTTGTGGTTGACAAGCAAAACAAACCCTGGCCAGAGCCCCATAATTAATGGCAAATCCTACACTGAAAGGAGATATTTCTTAATCTATTTGATGCTCACAATCAAACCTCCCCATGTCTGAGATAATTCAATCAGCCATTGATTTTCCCAGATCAAAGCTAACACAAATCCTTACATAGTTAAAACCCCTCAAGATGCCTAATAAAATTCAAATGCAGTAATTGACTCACCTGTTGCTCCTCCAATTTTCTTAAGTGCAAATTCTTGCTAATAGTCACTGGGAAGCAGAGGTAGCTGACCTATGCTAGAACTACACAATCGGAAGTCTTCTATGACATTGAAAGCAGGAGATTGAGGCTTCATAAACAAACCTTAATTTTCTAAGCCAAGGGCTTCCTTGAAAATCTGAATTTTTTTCTTGTTTGGTGGAGAAGATAGCTATTACATATTGTTTGAGCATAATCAGAATATCTACAGACTTTATTCCAAATAAGTTTTCAGAGTTTTGGGGGCTGGGCGCCTGTCTCGTTTGGTGAGAGCTTCCTATTGTAGGCATGAGGTCCAGTCTCTCTCCCACCCATGTGGTACCAAAGAATATGTAGCGCTAGAGTCACAGCTCATGTTAAAAAGTTTACCCAGCGCAATACAGGTTAAAGGGGGGCTAACTAATTCTTGCAGTCTTAAAAAAATCAGCGTTTTGGGTCCTGGAAAAGCCCCCATAAATCTGCAGATAAGGGCCTCATCCTTAAGTAACCAAAGCCTAGTTTCATATTTCATTCATAACAAATTTCACCTTTGGTCGGATTTCCATCCTTCGCAAACAAACATCTTACCTAGTGAGGAAAGATGACCTAATAATCTTCCAAGAGGTTTGGTGTTAATGAATTGTGCTAAATCTTACTTACATATTTGATTTATTGTCATGGAAGACAAAAGATCTAAAATGAAAGTTTGGATTCAGCAGGAGCACTCAGTTAAGAGGCCAGTGCAGCCTTTCTCTCCCACTTCCTTCCTCCCCCATTTCCCCCACACTCAACTCTAAAGGGCCATATCCTTGCTCCAATCAGCCTTGGACTGAGTTCGAGGATGGTCATTGTTAACGGTGAGGGAGGATGATTAGTCCAGAAATGGAGAGAAAGTGGACCTGGAGGAGCTAGTGGAGAGCTTTGCACAACTTTTCAATGCAAATTTTGCAGGTTGTCCATATTCTGGATAAATTGTAGCTTTATTAGAGAGTTTCATGCTTCTTTCGTTCTGAATAATTTTTGTGGCTTCTCTTTTCCTGCTAGAGTAGCCCATCTTGCAGGTTGTCCATATTCTGGATAATTGTAGCTTTATTAGAGAGTTTCATGCTTCTTTCGTTCTGAATATTTTTTGTGGCTTCTCTTTTCCTGCTAGAGTAACCCATCTTCACCATCTCTTCCGATATTTTTTTAAATGGGTGCTATATGCTCGATCGATTTTGTCTATTAAATGAAGATGTGGTGTCCCCTTCCTAGTTAGCCTTAGGATCACAATTGCAACAAGTTAGGGTTAGGGTTACATCTTAACAAGTAGATATTCCCTCAAATATGGTGGTCCTAGATTTGAAACCTGCAATCATAACATTAACAACATATAAAGATGTATATCTATATATCTATTCAATGATTAGGGTTAGATTACATCATAATCATATACTATCTATAACATTATGCAAGCATATTAAAGATTGGAGGAAGAAGCAAGATAGGTCCACCCAAAGCCCTTTCCACACTATACCCAAGAGTGGATGTATACCAAGGCCCTCCTCTTTGCTTGCTTAGTAGTTTGCTTGTACCTACTTTCCCTATCAATGTCTCATCCTCCCAAAGATACCAGCCACCTTGTAGAATTGGGCGGAGGCTGTAAGGGGGTTTCTTGGTCCTATGCAAGTGCCCTCTTGGCCTCCTTACACGATGCAAGTGCTCTCTTGGCCTCCTTACATAATGCAAGTGCCATCTTAACCTCCTTAAATAGTGTAATTCCCCTCTTGGCCTCCTTACACGATGCAAGTGCTCTTTGGGCCTCCTTAAATGATGTAAATGCTCTTATTCCTTTGGGCACTTGTGCTGACACGATTCTATTTATTGATAATTGTGTTTGCAGATGAAATGGACTGCTGACTATGTTCAATGCTTGGATCCTGATCTGATGATAACTCTTTGATGTATTTGTTGATAGACTTCTAAGGGTCGATCTCAAATTATTCACTTGTATTGAAAATTTGATCTTCTTTGAATGACCTCCCTTATGTCTTGCTGATTGTACCTCAATCCTCCTTGATATAATTATATTTTTGCTGATTGCTTGTGTTTAATTATGCTTAATCAATATGTGGTTTTCTTCTACTGTTCATCCATGCCTCTTGGAGTTTATTGCTTGTTATATTTATATCCTTTTCTTGGGGTGGAAGGGTCATGCCTCCTATCATTGGCGTCCCTTCATCTTGCTAATTGCATCTCTTGACTAATATTAGATCGCACCTCTTCAATTATTATTGTTTGTTAACTGTAAGGGGCTGCTGTTGCTTTATTTGATCTAATTAACCACTTGTTACTTTTATGAAGTCACTACTATCATAAGGAAACCGCACTGATCAAAATATCTCCCGCCATTTGTATAGTGCTGTCTTAGTCCAATACCTTGGTCGCTGCTTGTTAGAATCTGAAAATCGCTGTCTTATAAATAAGACAATTTCTGATGATCTGATTTTGAAGTGTTTTCCTTGGATCGGCTTCTAAGAATTAATGCCTCTTGATAGGGTTTAAGATCTGTGGTTCTTCATGGCAAGGACATGACATCGATGGTCTGAGAAAACTGATGCTCTTCGATGCCTTTTCTTGTCTTCCTATTCTATTTGCTGTTTCGGCTTCTGTTTACCCATTTTATTGCTGCGGTTTGGAATCACATAATCGCTGTTAATAATACATTTATGATTTAATGTTTGTTGTTGTTTGATGTCTGTTAATTTGCTACTTCTGTTTATGGCTTATCTCTGCTTATGCCTGCTCCTCCTACTTAGAATATTTCCTTCTTTTTAATGCCTTTAAATGCCTCTTCACAAGGGAGGTGATTCTTCGCAAGGTCGGCCTCAAAACAATTTTTTTAAAAACCCTAAACAGTTCAGCCCCTATATATATTTAATTTTATTTTTTCAGTTTCTTGAGAGGGGTGTTTCCTCAAGGGGTTGGCCAGCTAATGGGGCATGACATTCCACCCTTCCTAGAATTGCTTCTCCTCAAGCAATGTGAATGTTCATTGAATCCAAATCAATCCTTAGAGTTTATGATGTAATTAGTTTCTGCTGTGCAACTCTGATATCACTTTACTTGTAAGTTTCTCTCACTCTTGTTTCACATCATTTTGTAAATGGTTAGGTTGTCCCAATGTTTGCCCACCATTGTAGATATCTCTTAATGTTAAGGCAAGAACTTATATGTTAAGATGAGGATTAGAAGCATGACAAGATTTATGACCTTAAATGCAATGTTCTTTCCTAAGTAAATTCATATATTTTTGGTTCACTCTTGTTATTCTCATATTCTAGATCAACTAAAAATAGAACTAATCACAGAGCATACAATTGGAAACACGAAGTATACACATGAATTTATGAAGACACGGAGAATACACAAGGTATACACATGAATTTATAAAGACACAGAGAATACACAAAGTATACACATGAACATATGTATACACAAAGCATACACATGAATACACACATTGGTAGACCCATCTTATTGTCTAGAATGCATTTATTGATTTGTCTTTACCCTGCATGATGGCAAGATCATGCTCTAATACTATTTGGGATGTCCCCTTCCTAGTTTGCCCTAGAATTTTTGGGATCACAATTGCAAGAACTTAGGGTTAGGGTTACATCCTAGGAAGTCCAGTTCGTCCTTGGACCCCCCCCCTCGAACCAGGATAAGTTCGAACCAGTTCGTGGTCCGGGTCCGGTCCGCCTATGGGTCTGGGCTGGGTCTGGTTCACAGGGACCAAGTTCGAACCACCCAGCAATCAGTTCGGACCCAGGCGAACTTGCCGAAAAACGGAGAACTTGGAACAAACTTTGCCGAATTTTCGCCAGCAGAAGGAGTTTAAGACATTTTTTTTTTGGCAAAATTTATAAATTTTTGACATCCACAACCCAAATTTTTGACATCGCCGAACTTGGGCCCGCTGAAAAATAACTCTTGATGCCTTTATAAATTTTTGACATCCACGACCCAAATTTTTGACAGCACTGCCCCTTGACCCCGTCTTGGGGGCTTTGCCCCCAAATCCCCATTTAATAATTTGGGGTGGAAACTGCGCCAATAAAAGTGGGGAAAAATTAACCTTCGAGTCTTATTAGGCTCCATATAGAAGATGATGATGATGAAGAAGAAGAATATCAATAAATTATTAAT
>MU223645.1:7487162-7503466 GCA_018584345.1 Thuja plicata
TTGCAATCATAACATACACAACATATATATATATATATATATATATATATATATATATATATATATATATTCAATGATTAGAGTTAGATTACATCATAATCATATACTATCGATAGCATTACGCAAGCATATTAAAGATTGGAAGAAGAAATGTGATAGGTTCACCTGAAGCCGTTTCTACACTAAGCCCGAGTGGATTTATACCAGAGCCCTCGTCTTTGCTTGCTTAGTGGTTTGCTTGTAACTGCTTTCCCTATCAATGTCTCATCCTCTCAGAGATACCAGCCACCTTGCGAAATTGGGAGGAGGCTGGCCTCCTTACATGATGCAAGTGCTCTCTGGGCCTCCTTACATGATGTAAGTGATCTTAGTCCTTTGGTCGCTTGTGCTGACTTGATTCTATATTATTGATAATTGTGTTTGCAGATGAAACGGACTGCTGAGCATGTTCGATGCTTGGATCCTGATCTGAAGATTACTCTTTGATGTATTTGTTGATAGACTTCTAAGGGTTGATCTTAGATGATTCACTTGTATTGAACGTTTGATCTTCTTTGAATGACCTCCCTTATGTCTTGCTGATTGTACTTCGCTCTTCCTTGATATAATTATATTTTTGCTGATTGCTTGTATTTGATTATCCTTGCTAAATGCGTTTTTCTTCTACTGTTCATCCATGCCTCTTGGAGTCTATTGCTTGTTATCTCTTCGTCTTGTTAATTGTATCCCTTGATTAATATTAGATTGCACCTCTTCAATTATTAATGTTTGTTAACTGTGGGGACCACTGTTGCTTTATTTGATATAATTAACCACTTGTTAGTTGGACTATTGCTGATCAAGGGATTCTTCATTATGGAGGAAGTCGCTGCTATCATAAGGAAACCACACTAATCAAAATATCTTCCGCCATTTGTATAGTGCTGTCTTAATCTAATATCTTGGTTACTGCTTGTTAGAATCTGAAAATTGTTGTCTTATAAATAAGGCAATTTCTGATATCTGATTTTGAAGTGTTTTCCTTGGATCGGCTTCTAAGAGTTAATGCCTCTTGATATGGTTTAAGATCTGTGGTTCTTCATGGCGAGGACATGACATCGATGGTCTGAGATCACAGATGCTCTTCAATGCCTTTTCCTGTCTTTCTATTCTATTCGCTGTTTCAGCTGCTGTTTACCCATTTTATCGCTGTGGTTTGGAATCAAATAATCACAGTTAATAATATATTTATTGTTTGCTGTTGTTTGTTGTCTGTTAATTCGCTACTCCTGTTTACAGCTTATCTCTGCTTATGCCTGCTTTTCCTACTTAAAATATTTCCTTCAATTTAATGCCTTTAAATGCCTCTTCACATGGTCGGCCTCAAAACAATTTTATTTAAAACCCTAAACAGGTTGGCCCCTATACATATTTAATTTTATTTTTTTGGTTTCTTCAGAGGGGTGTATCCTCAAGGGGTCGAACAGCTAATGTGGCATGACAGGAAACATTACCGAAGGCATTTTAATTCATTCTCTAGCATGTCCTTTGAAGTATTTTAACTTTTGTGTTAGGCTATAACTCTTGGAGCCTTTACATCATTGTTATGAGACTTGGTGATTCCAAGTAAGGGATTTCGGATCATAATCCATATCAGCTTTGGCAAGAATGAGGTCTTGATTTGACAACTTGGTGAATCTCCCCAAACCTTTTTTTAAAAACTGTATATATGTATGTATGTATGTATAGAGAGCAGAGTTCCTTGACTCGCAGTGAATCAGGCGAGTTGCCGAGCAGAGTCATTCTAGACCCTGACTCAGACTCAGCCGAGACAGAACCTTTGACTCGTGTGACTCGCCGAGTCCGAGCCTCCTAACTCAGCCGGCATCAGCCATAAAACAAACAAAAAAAAGAATGGCTTTTTTAAATTTTTTTTTTACTTACCTTTTGCCTCCAACCCTAAAAGGTGTCTTCTTTCATTGTTATGAGAAGAAGAGAGGAAAAGTGAGAGATAGGAAGAAAAATAAGAGGCCATAGGTTTGCAACCAGCAGGGAAGAAGAGCTAAAAAACTTCCACAAATCACACTGGGGTAGCACTATACTTGCATTGAGAGCATCAAGGAGTTCATAGCAGCTGTTGCAAAGACTTCTCAACTCATTTGAAAGAGGTAAGTGTTAAATTTTATAGATTTTGTTGAATTTCTTTTGTATATTTATGGATTTTTCATTTTGTTGTTAAATTTTTTAAGTTTAAATTTCCAAATCTTGAATGTTTTCTATTAAAATATAAATTGCATACTTCAATTAGAGAAGTAGAACAATAGCGAACCCTAGATTTTTTTTAGAAAGAATTGTAAACATGTATTTACAAATTTTTCTAAAAAAAATGTAGTGTTTGCTGATTTTTCTAAATTCTTCCTTCGAAATTTGAAAATTTTCAAGAAAAAAACGCAATGCACAAATGTAGAGATTGCTGATTTTTTTCTATTAGTTTATAACTTTATAAAATACAATGCACAAATGGTAATTTGTTTGTAAAATTCAAAATTGTCTTATTGTAGTAGCCTTCACATTTTGGAAACACTAATTTTTCCTAATGGCTCCTCCTAATCCTCAACTTAAGCCTAAGAGATATGGTCAAAAGGATGAGGCTTGGAAATATACTGAAGAGTTTCCTAGTAGAACAAGAAATCAAACAAACTGTATGTTTTGTAACGAAATTAATCATGGTGGCATAAATAGATTTAAATACCATATTGTCGGCATACGTGGCCATGATACAGAGTCATGTACATTAGCAATTTCCGAGGCAGTTCGTTTATGTTATGTCCAATTAGAAACATTTGAACAAGAAAAGGAAAATAAGAAGAGGCAAATGGAAGAGTTAGTTGCTATTGGGACCCGTTCATCTGCATCCGCATCTGTAGGTTGTGTTGAAGAGGGTTCTTCCATGCCTACCTTTCGTGCTAGTGCTAGTGCTTCTACTTCTGCTCCTCCTAGTGGCACTGTTAGCTTTGGTCCTAGAGTCTGGAGATCCAAGTTGGACAATTATTTTGTGCCACGCACTACTCCTGATGCATAGCCCTCGCTTGAGAGCATGGGTTGGAACAAGGAGGTCCATGGTACTGCAAGAAAATCAATTAGCAAGTTTTGGTACTTTTGCAACATTCCATTAATTGCAACCAAGTAATTCTTTTTTATTTGATTGCTTTAAAATTAAATTTTAAAATTTATAGTTTGAAGTTGAACTTTGTTTTGTCTAATGATTAATTGCAATGAATTGTTATAATTTTCTCACACATACTTATTTAATCTATTTGTGACAGGTCTCCTTACTGGCAAGGCATGATAGATGTCGTAACCATTTGTGGGGCGGGGTTTAAAGCCCCTACTAATGTTGAGTTAAGTGGCCCCCTCTTGTTAGAAATGGTTAATGATATAAAAGTTGAGCTAGAGGAACACCGAGTGTCTTGGAGCAAAAAGGGTTGCACCATCATAACAGATGGTTGGACCGATAGGAGGAATAGGATGCTCCTAAATTTTCTTGTTTCCTGCGGAGGTGATTGATCATTCTACTTCCCTAAATGCATTGAATAATTTAAATTTTGATTTATTGATTGATCAATGATCATTGATAATTATTTTTCTTTATTTTCAGGATCCACCATGTTTTTGAAGTCCATTGATGTTTCCTCACATGTGATAAATGCCACATACTTATGTGAGGCTATTGAGGAAGTCATACGTGAGGTGGGGGAAGAAAATGTGGTGCAGGCGGAGACGGATAATGCAGCAAGTTATGTTGTTGTTGGTAAACTTTTTAGTTTTGATGGAGAGGCACCCGAAAAATTGTTTAAAATTTTCTTATCACATCTAATTATGTTAAATTTAAAATTGCTGCAGGTAAACTTTTGATGGAGAGGCACCCGAAAAAAATTTGGTCTCCATGTGTGGCTCATTGCCTTGACCTCATGTTGGAGGATATTGGTAAGCTTGAATGGGTGAAAGAATGCGTTGATAGGACCAAAAACATTTGCAAATTTATCTACAATCATGCATTGGTCCTTAGCATTATGAGGCAATACACGGGGAAAAAGGAAGGAGTTGGCTCGTCCTAGTATAACGAGATTCGCCTCAAATTTTATCACACTAAATTCCTTGATAAAATCAAAGGCAGCTTTGAGGCGCATGTTTGTTGGTGAGGAGCGGACTTCCTCATCCTATGCTACGACCATTGCAGGGATGGATGTGGCAGATTGCATTTTTTATGAGGCAGGTTTTTGGACCCCTTATGCAGAGATCGTGCAGGTAAATTTATTACAGTTTAATATTTAGTATTTACTTTTTATAATTTTATATGCATATTTTTGTTTAGTTTGAAACTTTGCAATTTTGCTTATTTTCATGCGTAGATGTGACTTAACTATTTCTGTTTAACAATATTTGTAGATCACTGAGCCTCTGGTAGTTCTCCAAAGAGTTGTTGATGGGGAGAAGCCCTCTATGGGCTACATATATGAGGGCATGGATAGGGCCAAGGAGGCAATTAGATCTATATATGGCGAAATTGAGGATAAGTATGACCCCATTTGGGAGATAATTGATAGGAGATGGCATAACCAGTTTCACAGGCCCATCTATGCAACAACTCATTTCCTCAATCTGGCATTGCATTTCCGCAATGATTTCAAGGAGGATGAGGAGGTTCTTATTGGTCTATATACAGTGGTACAAAAGATGTTTATTGATACCACAGCTACACTGCACGAGATGGACGCATTTGATAATACAACAGGGGCAATTTTAGCAAACAAAATGTGCAAAGACACTCGGACAGAATTGCAGCCAGGTAGAAATATATGTTAAGATTCTTAAGTTTATGCACTTTGATTTTATAATCTAGCCTTAAAGTTGGAAATGAAACTAAATTTTTTTCCTTTTCCTTATTTCAGATAGATGGTGGCAAATGCTTGGGCCTACAACCCCACACCTTCAAAAAATTGTCATCCGCATATTGAGCCAGCCATGCAGCGCTTTAGGATGTTAGCGCAACTGGAATATGTTCAAGCACATCCACTCAAAGAGGCATAATAGATTGTCTGTGAAGAGGTTGAATGACCCAGTCTTTGTTCATTACAACCTTCATCTTAGAACTAGACAGATTTTGGAAAGTCACACCTCTCTGATCACGCTAGAGGAGGTCGATCCAAAGTCTGAGTGGCTCACTAAGTCTATCGATCATGTCTTCACTGATGAGAACCTTGAGTGGATTGACTAGGCAGATCGAGAGGCTGAGGCTATGGCCATGGCAGAGGAGAATAGAGAAGGACCGGGCAAAGCTGATGTTGGCCAAAGCGGCACCTCACAGGCACAGACCATGGATGTTCAATCATCCAGGACCTACCTTAGACGCCTTTGTAGGAGGGATACAAGCTACTCTGAGGCTGAGGTTGAGGCTGAGCCTGAGCCATAGAATTGTTTTTGTTTACACCTATGTTTGTGAACATTTGATGCCATGGATTTTATATACATTTGACAATGTTTATAATTCTATATATCTATGTTTGCTATTTCCTTCAGCTACAATTTACATTTACACTTATGTGATGGATGTATGTTTATGTATGTGATCAAATTAGCTTCTATTTGATGATGTTATAGGGTCTTTAAGCTTTATTCAATAATGGGTGCATGAAACAAGTTTTAAATCGTTAAAAATCTCTAAATTTCAAGGGTTTTTTTCATTTTGCTGAGTCATGTGTCGAGTCATTCTCGCCGAGTCTGAGTTTGGGAACTTTGAGAGAGAGAGAGAGAGAGAGAGAGAGAGAGAGCTGGACCTGAGAACACTCAAATAAACTTTTAAAACTCTTTTTCTTTTGCCCATTGCAATTTTCACTCTCATTTCCAATCTTTCTCCATTTTTTCATTTTTTCTTTAAGGATCTGAATGTTCACGCAAAGGTTGGACACAGGTGGATTAGTGGTGGTTTTGTTTATGTGAAATGTTGATAGAAAATATTGGCTTTCATTTTAGAATATTTTCATGCATCTACGAAGGGCAAATGAAATAAAATCTATACCCTTGCCATTTTATTTCTCTTACTCCTTTTCCTTTTCTTCTTCATGTATTCTACCGTAAACAAAAAATATAAAATAGAACAAAGTTCAAAACCCTAGACCTTTATCTTTTTCCTATACCTTTTTAGAAAAATTTATTGCAATTTTTTGAACTCTAAATTAGATTATGTACTGAACATTACCATCGTTCTTTTCATCCGTAAGATATAGGTTTCATATTTTTAATGTGTTGGAGCTGCACAGTAAAGACTATGCCTGGAAGCATAGCAATTCAATTGCTAAAAATGGACAGTCTTTTGGCAAATATTGTAGTGCAAAGTTTCATGCTGACAGTATTACTCGTCTCAAATATATTCTACTTACTGAACAGTAAATTCTTGTTTCAGTGTTTTCTTAAATACTTCAGATTGGTTACCCAATAGTCTTAATTTCTTGATTTTTCATATTTCAGGCTTCAAACAAAAAACGAAAAAAATGATTTCAGATTTCTGTTTAGATTTTTTGCTTTCTTCTTCTGTAGAACACGACATGATAACTCAGACCATTTTTCAATTATGCTCAGACTGACCAGTATCCTTGTGGCAGTGAGTCTTATTTTTAATCAGCTCCACAAATCTAAACCCTTACCCCCTCTAGTAGTATTTTCTCAACCTTGTCTTTCCTAGTGCATCCAACAAGTAGAAATACTCAATGTTTATTGGAACACTAATTCAAATAAGAGTTCAGAATGATATTTGTGGCAATGCTTGTAACAGAATCTCGTACTAACAGGAATTGAATAGGCTTCATCAAAACAAAACAACTTCAATGCAGTCTAAACATTCTTTTTTACTCAAGGAATCAAAGAAATATTAGATTGCAGAAAGAAATGAAGCCCAATATTGATCACATACTAAGAATAGTATTCATCAATCTAATGACTTAATGCAGCGATGCAAGAAAAATATCAAATTGTATTCTGCAGAGAACTAGAAGACAATGAATATCATGCACTTATGGACAAACTAGCTTTGGTCTTGTAGATTTCCCCAGGCTATTGTTTCATCTGGTAAAATTTCTTTGCATATGCCACTCTAAAAGTACAAAGATACCATCCAAATCCCAAACTAGGATTCATTTTTTCTTTACAGGCATTTGGAGGACAAATTGTGATGCCTACAAATTCCATGATAAAATCAACTTGAAAGTTGGGGTAGACTTCATAGGTACTAGCTACATGCCTAATTGATTCCTCCAGAAATCAAAGAAGCTGCAATGAATGTTCAGAATTGATTTATATCCATTAGATGGTACATTTTATTGCTTACTATAAAGACTTACCACTATAAAACTTCAGATCCAAATTGCTTACTAAATTGTTAAGATACTCAAAATTTGCAAAAATCAGATGTGGTTTGATATATCGCTATTTCTAATGAAAGAACTTGTCTCTTCCTATGCAAGCGGAAATAGAAATAAGGTTGAAGATAAATGCGCATTTCTATAAAATGACGAAGCAGTGAATTCATTAAGAAGGAAAATTACCTGCAGAAGATCCGACCAAGAGTATCCTTCCTGCTGGAATGTACTGGGAAGCCCATTTACATACAGCAACAACATCCTGTACCTCTGATGATCCAGTCCATGAAGCTTTTCCCGAAGATCTCCCCACACCCCTCATATCGAAAGTCACACTTCGATACCCTTTTTCAGCTAGCTCCTTAGCAATGCCCTTCAAGAGCCCTTGGCAACCACCCAATACAGAGTATTGATGAACCAAGACAATAACGATATCACTTTTTACGGATGTGGGTTTAAATAACCTTGCCTGAAGACTAATTCCATCTCCCACCTCCACGGTGCAGAACTCAGTTTCATGGCTCTCCATCAGAACCGATGGTTGTGATATTATTCTGGACTCTGGAGACCAAGCAATTAAAAGTAAAGAGAAAGTAACTCAGAAAAAGTATGCACCCTTATCGTTGTTATATCTATTGAAGCAAAGAAATTGATTTGAAGATGTGTAAGACAATTCTAACTAATGGAATTTGTGATTGTCTCTTACAAAAGAAGGGATCCGTTTGCGTATTATATACTTACAAAAGAAAAATCAAAAGATTAACAGAGGTTGACACTGACCTCAACTTTAATTAATTAACCTCAAACTCATCTGAACTATACACTGGTCACGTAGGGGGGAATACAGAAAAGACCTTTAGAAATCAAAGTACACGGGAATTCCACATTTCCATAATATGTTTCCTCAGGTATTGACATGTCATAAACTGGTAAAACATAGCAGCAGAAGAGCATATGGGAGGCCAACAAAATTTTCTGCATTAAATATCTTTGGTACACATTTAGCAAAGATGGGTATCTGTTTTTTTCAAAAATTACCAGGAAATGAAATCTGAAAGGCATCCACCAATCTGCAAACGATGAAATCCTCTGAGCATTCAATGCAATGTGAGGGGTAAGGAAGGTTTTGCAAAAGTTTTATGCATCAAATTGTGTACAACCGTTTCACTTAGTTGGTTGCCCGCAGTGGGGCCTCGACAAGCAGCTGCTCATTACATAAACATCGAAAGGGTGACCACTTTAGCTGGTCATTATTAGAGTGGAGGAGGAAGTAGGAATGTATTAAAGTGGTAAGTGGTCAGACGGAACAGAATATAGCTTCAATTTCTCCCGACATTCACTGATACAGGACTCTCAGGGTTGTTAGAGGGGTAGGTGGGACGGTGTGCAAGGTTAATTTTGATTGTGGAGAAAAAAAAAATGATGGGTTATCTGGATTCGTCGTCGCCCTTCAAAAGCTGAATCAATTGATGTGAATTATGGTATATTTTTTAGCGACCCCTTCGACTCTCCTACGGTCTTTCTGATAGCAATTTGTATTTTTACTTTATGATTTTTTTATTTAAAATTGGATAATTATTTTGTTTTATTTTTCAATGTTGTAAATATTATATACTTTTTAGGTTTTTTTTTATTAAAGTGTCACAACTTTCTTTTTTACTTATTGTTTTGAAGCTATTTTGAAAGATTGGCTACCAACTTTTGATTTATATATAAAACTAATATATGAATATTATGTTTGGTGTCACTTAAATTGAAAGTTTGCAAAGGTAAAAAATTAGATTTCTAATGGTAAAGTATATGTTGTAAGCACCTAGATGATGCTAGTTCAAATTTTCTTCAATACAAAAAAATAAAAAATAATCAAATTATAATTTTACATTTCAAACATTTGGGCCCCATTTGGTTAGTGGAATTGGGGTGGAATGGGGGCGGAATTGGGTATAGAACTTTCATTTTTTTGTCAAATCTGTCGTTTGGGATGCTAAACTGCAATTCGGGTTTTGGGGATCAAAATCGGCGGCACTATCTTCCCACCCAATAGGTGGAATTTGAAATCATCTTCTGGGTTTTGGGTTTTGGGTTTGGAAATTTTCATGATGTATTTTCTTTCGACACCATTTGATCTTCTATTGCTTAGTGGTCTTCCATCTTTCTTTTCGTCATTGTACTGAATGGTTGAACTTATTTTCGGCTCCGACCTTTCTTATGTTTGGTGATTAATCTTATTAGACGGGTTTGCATAGTATTGTGAGGAAATATTGTGTATTCTTCGACATTGTTGTTCATCGTGAAAGGCCCTCTCCAGGCAGCGGGAATTCAAACTTCTGAAAATTTTATTTGAACTTTGGTATTGGATGAGATTGGACGGGAATAGGTAAAATGACAAGAGGGTTCAGATCGACCATTCATATATTCACAGGATTGTTCATTTGGCATGATTCCTTGTTTGGGTGGAAACATTTGTGAAAGGGGCCTCGACTGTGGCATAACAAACCTGATATTTGTTATCACCGTGGACATCTTTTAGAGCCGACCCTTACTCAAAATAGAGAAGACAGAGATAAACCTAACGCTCTCGAACGATTTGCCTACATATATCAAAATTGGCAACCAAACGCAGAAGATGGATTGTCTCAGTCATCTTCCGGGTCAACCAAACAGTCCAAACTATCTTCTAAATACACAAAACCAGAATTTCAAAACCTTATTTTGAGATAATAAGGTTTTGAGTCAAATTCTAATTCCTCAACCAAACGGGGCCTTGTATAAATATCTTATAGGTTGATACAATGCATATTTTTGTATAATAGAACTAAGTATAAGTTTGGGATTCAATTTATATTATTATGAGAGCATTTCAATGACTCATTGTTTATGTTGCTATATAGGTATTTGTTAGGTCTAATTGATAACTTATCTATATTGATGTCACAACATTATGTTGTTTGTTCTATTAGTTGAGCTAAACTTAGTTGACTTATCCAAGTACACATTCACTAATAAGGCCACGTTTGGTTGAGGAATTAGACTTTGACTCAAAACTTGATTATCTCAAAATAAGGTTTTAAAATTTTGGTTTTGTGTATTCGGAAGATAGTTTGGACCGTTTGGTTAACCTGGAAGATGACTGAGACAATCCATCTGTTAGAATAACTGAGAGAGGGGGGTGAATCAGTGGCCTCAAAAATTAATCCAATAAATCAACGCAAAACTTTATACCACAAATATAAACCTCTAGTTATCTTCAGTCCTACAAGATGTATGCCTTTAAATAATCTTATCAAATAACTACTGCTCAAAGTATATTGTTTATCCTTTTTCTTAAGCTTTACCGAATAGCAGTCTAGTCTTTACCAAAATACAGTAAATAACTTAGTGTTTACCAATCAATCATGTTTTAGAAATGTGTAAAGCAAAACATCAAAGTAATGAGCCATATACACATAATTTGACACGTGGATTTTTAACGTGGAAACCCTGTTAGCAGGAAAACCACTTGGGACCGGTAACCCAAAATTTTCACTCTTCTGAAGTGAGCCCGGTGAAGAGCCAACCCTGTTAAAGGTTACAAACACACTGTTAAGTGTGACCTTGTTAGAGGATTTAAATTTAATAGTTTGTCACTTGATATCTGGCATTCACTATGCTATCTTCATGAGAAGCCTTTTGATACTCTTTGGGATGTATCTCAATATATAAAGGATGGTTAAATCCTACTTTGTTAAGAGATTTTATGAATCAATGGTTAAACTAAAACATTATATGATATGTTCATAAATACAACTTAATCTTGCAGATGTTCAAATCTATTGTAAGCTCATAATACCTTTCTTATTAATGTTCTCTTCAATTTCTTTGCTCCACTTCTTTCTGCTCAGTGAATGTTGTTGCTTCTATGTTGCTCGGTGTCTACGAAAATATTAGCTCTGTTCTTCAGCTTGTTTGATCAAGTCTGTATGAAGACTTCTTATCTTCACCGGGATTCTCTTCAGCATTCCTCTCTTTCATATTGAATTAGCTTGTCTCTTTTATAGACATGATTTCACCATTTTCTAAGTCCTTATCTTTCTTGTTCTTGATGTGATCCGCAAATCTCGCCATTCTTGCTTTAAATCTTGCTTTAGTTTTATCCTGTAGATTTCTTTTTGACAACTGGAACGAAACTAGCTTTAAATCTCTAGCTTATCTTTAGCTTTTAACTAGTCGATGAAAACAATGTAATCAAATAGTTAACTCTATATTTAGCTCCTGCCAACTAAGTCTTTTGTCGTTTATGAACTTCAATTCTGATCAGTGTTTAACTCCTTGTTTTCTCAGTCTTGACTTCATTTGTCCTCGGGCATCTCTGTCCATCAGGGTTGTCTGTTCGTCGGGCAACACTGTGACTTTCATTTCTGCACGGGTATTACTTTGGTTTTGCTCGGTAATGCTTGCTCGGGTATCACTATGACTCTTCTCGGGGTTCTCTATTTGTCAGTGTGCACTATCTGTCGTTGTTTGTTGTCACTTTTATGCATTAGTGATAACATAACCTTTATATCTTTGGTTCTTTGAAGTCTTTGACAATATGTATATTATCGATCAGAGTATATCAAGTTGACATCAATGATAGTACAATACATTAACTAATTTAATGTCTTGCATTAACTTTCTGCAGCTCGGTGATCATCAACTTAACATCTTCAAACATTCAATCAGTTATAGTTCATCAATCTCTCCCTTTGTCATTGATGGCAACATACTACATAATACTAATACAATATGAAATATATCAGTTGTAGTTCATCAATCTCTACTAAGCTTATTTTTCTATAACCAATACAAATGTCTAGCTCTCGGTAAGCTCTTCTAGCTTAGATTTGATTCTTGCAGAGTGCTTTCTTCATTCTTCATTCCCTTCACTAGATAGATATGCAGTGTTAACTTTTCCAATTCTCTCCCTTAGATGGATGTTTCTTTGAATCTATTTCTGATGTTTTCTCTCCCTTTGATTGTTCCTCTTCTTGATGGATAGTTATGATAGAGATTTCATATCTCTTTTTCCTTTGACAAAAATATAATCCATATTCATTTAGTACATCTTTCCCTTTGAATACTTCTGATAGATATTTCATATGGATATAATCTCTCCCTTAAGTCATCTCTTCCTTTGACAACAATGCCAAATTAAATCTCTTTTTTTTTCATAATATATTCCTTGAATTTCCTCTCCATCATCAATACCATAACTCTGGTGTTAGGTGCAGATAAGTGACTTGATGTGTACTGATATATCTTTGCAGTCCATCTCTTTTCTTGCATCAACATGAATGATCTTCTGATTATGTGTAGGCTGATGCAGCCTCCTAGTCAGCTTAGTGACCAATAGACAAGGGTTGGACCCCTAGTCTCTTTCTCAGGTACTCAAATGTATCTTTAGGGAATGGCTTTGTGAATATGTTTGCTAATTGTTCCTTAGATTGAACATATTCCAGTATCACATCTTTCTCTTGCACTTGTTCTCTTAAGTAATGATACTTGATAGCAATATGCTTTGTTTTAGCATGCATGATAGGGTTCTTTGATATGTTTATTGCACTAGTATTATCACATTAGATAATCACTGGTTCAAGAATTTTCATATTCATACCTTCCAATAATTGTTTGATCCATGCAATGTTAGAGCAATTTGCAGCAATAGCCACATATTCTGTTTCTGCAATAGATTGTGAGATGCTTCCTTTCTTCTTACTTATCCATGTGACAAGTCTGTCACCCATAAAGAATGCTCCTCCTATTGTGCTCTTTCTATCATCTAAGTTTTTAGCCCAATCAACATATGTATAGACTTGAAGCTCAAATTTGCCTTCTCTTTTATACCATAAGCTATAGTCTTCGGTATTCTTTAGATATCTCGGAATTCTTTTGATAGTAGTCATGTGTGATTCCTTGGGATTAGCAGAGAATCTTGCAACTATTCAAACTGCATGTGTTATATCCGGTCTAGTATGAACAACATACATGAGTTTTCCAATCATCGATCTATATAGGGTCTTATTTACCTCGTTTGATTTGTCTTCCTTTGTCATCTTGCATCCGGTTTCCATAGGTGTTCCAACTGGCATGGAGTCTTCCATCTTGAATATCTTGAGAACTTCCTTGATGTATTTGGATTATGTGATGTATATGCATGCATCATGTTGAAGAATCTGTAGACCAAGAAAGAATTTGATCTCCCCAAACATTGACATCTCAAACTCTTTTCTCATTTCAGCAGCAAATGATTTGCATAACATATCATTACCACCAAATATGATAGCATCAACAAATATTTCAGCAATCATAATGTTATCAGCAATATCTTCTTTTAAATATAGATTATTGTTTTCACTTGCTCTTACAAATCTAATACTTATGAGATAGGAATGAAGTCTTTCATACCATGCTCTCGGTGCTTGTTTCAATCCATACAATGCTTTGTGTAGTCTAAAAACCATGTTTCTCTTGTTAGGATCAACAAACCCTTCTGGTTGATCAATGTATACTTCTTCCTCTAGTATTTCATTTAGGAATGCAGATTTGACATCCATTTGGTATACCTTGAATCCTTTGAATGCAACATAAGCAAGTAGAATTCTAACTCCTTCTAGTTTAGCAACGGGTGCAAAGGTTTCTCCATAATCAATACCTTCTTCTTGTGCATACCCCTTGCATACTAATATTGCTTTGTTCCTTGTGACTTCTCCATTCTCATTCAGCTTGTTTCTGAATATCCATTTGGTACCAATGACATTCTTGTCATTCGGTCTAGGTACCAATGTCCATGTTTTATTCTTCTTAATCTGCTCTATTTCTTCATTCATAGCACTAACCCATTCTTCATTTTCAAGTACAGTATTAATAGATTTAGGCTCAAAATCACAAATTAAACATCTAGTGTTCAGTGACATACTTCTTGTTCTCATTCCATCCTTTTTGTATCTTATGATCTGGTTCTGTGGATGGTGTCTTTGACATACTTGGCAAGTATCGGTTCAGCTCTTTGTTCATCATTATGACCATCATCTTGACCTTCATTCTGATCTCCATTGCTCAGTGCATCATCTTGAGCAATTTCCTGATTTTCAGTCTTTGCAACCTGATGCTCGGGTGCATTGTTCTGTCACTCGGGAGCAATACATTATTGCTCGGGCAGAGTGTTAGGTTCTTCACTTTAGACAAACTTGTTGTAGTCTTTTGGTTCCTTTCTGCTTTCCTCATCATTTTTCTTAGCAAATTCGTCCACTTTGACATTTTCACTTTCAATGATTTTGTTAGAGGATTTGTTGAGACATTTATAAGCCTTGCTTTTGGTAGAATACCCTAAAAATATTCCTTCTTCACCTTTGGAGTCAAGTTTTCCATTTCTATCATCTTTCAAGATATAACATTGACTTCCAAAAATTTTGAAGTAACTTACATTTGGTGTATGTCCATACCATAGCTCATAAGGTGTCTTATTGGTGTCCTTCTTCAATTGAACTCTGTTTAATGTGTAGACAGCAGTATTGACAGCTTCTCTCCAGAATATTTGTGTGATGCCTTTCTCAATCATTAGTGTTCTGGCACAAACAACAATGGATTTGTTCCTTCTTTCAGCAATACCATTTTGTTGTGGTGTTCTTGGTGCATAAACCTGTCTTTGAATTCCATGCTCATTACAAAAGTTAGTGAATTCATCATAAATAATTTACCCTCCTCTATCTGATCTTAAGCATTTTAGTCCCTTTCCACTTTGTTTTTCCACTATAGCTTTATACCATTTAAACATCTTGAATGCTTCTGATTTCTCTTTTAAGAACATAACAGTCATCATTCTAGAATAATCATCTACAAATAGAATGAAGTATTTATCTCCATAGTAGCTCTTTGTTCTCATGGGTCCACATAGGTTAGTATGGACTAATTCTAGAATAGCATTAGATGTGTAAGTTTTTCTCTTGAAACTATACTTTGTCATTTTACCTTTTTGACAATTCTTACACATGACATGGTCGGGCTTTGACATGCTTGGTAAGCCTCTTACTTTCCTTTTATTGCTTATCCTAATCATGTTGTCAAAATTCACATGACATAAGATTTTATGCCACAACCATATGTCTTTGTTTCTAGCCATTAAACAAGTGGAGTTAATATCATCAACATAGAATAGGTTACCTTTTGTCTATTCACCAGTTCCGACCAACCTTCCTGATTCATTAAATATCTTTGCCTTTTTGTTCTCAAATGCAACTCGGTGTCTTGTGTTATTCAGTTGTGAAACACTCAATAGATTATAGTTAAGTCCTTTCACCCAATATGCATTTTCACATCTGATCAGATTATTTAACATCATGGTTCCTTTACCTTCAACCGGACAAGGTGAGTCATTACCCATTCTTACTGATCAACCATTATAATATTCAAAAGTTTCAAAGTTTTCCTTATCTCCATTCATGTGTTGAGTACAACCACTCTCAATAATCCAGACACCATTTTTACTAACCTTAGTGTAGACACCCTAAAATGGACAGGCTTGCGACTTTACATTAAAAACACTAATTTTCATCTATTAATTAATGGTTTTTTTAATCATTAATTAATCATCTATTTTCTTCTAAATTCATTCCCCAAATCATCTAATCAAATTTCCAAAATTAATTAAATAATTAATTTTATTTAATTAATTAGCTTTAATTGATTAATTACCATTAATTAATTGATTAATTTCAATTTCCTATAGTTTAAATTTAAATATTTAAACTTACTAATTAAATTCTTCAAATTAGATTAATTTCAATTAAATTAATTTAATTTCATCAAATAAAGCAATTCTTAATAAAAAAGAATTCAATTATCTCACATGTTGAAAATAATTATTAAATAAATGAATTAAATATTCATTTATCT
>MU223645.1:7504764-7525685 GCA_018584345.1 Thuja plicata
TAAAATTGAACAAAGGCAAAAAATCTCTCAAATTGGTGCATTAAAATTGAACAAGCAATCAACACCTACTTTTGGGCTTAAAATTGAACATTGGTGCTTGTATGGTGGTGTAGCTTAGTTCACATTTGAAACGTTGGAGCTTAATCGATTTACCTTGTGTCTTGAGTTTTGGGTGCACTTGCACAAACTATTAGATTACAAACCTTTATACCTTTTTAGAAAGGCCTATTCGGGGAATGTGCTTCTTCCTCAGAGGACGACCTTAAACCAGTAATCCTTCTGATCGGTATATAAACAAGGCGCAAACCAAAGTTCCGTCTTATCTAGCCAAGCTCAGGCGAGGCATGTTGATAGTAGTCTAGATCAGGTGAATATCCCTAAGGAGCCAGCGTGGTCAACTAGGCTCTTAAGTGAGTCACGCACGTACAAACTAATTGGAGAGACGCCACAGACCCTTACTACAACCTTGATTAATTAGAGGCCAACCCGTTTTACCTCCGAACAGATACCTTATTATAGTGCAAGGGGTTGCAGAATTTCCCCCCAAGATTTCCAACATATGTGTCCCACAGTATTTGTGTAGTGAAAGAGATCTTCACTCCACGGCAACAATACCTGGAAATGGCAAAAACACGGGCACCTAGGTCGTGGACCTTCGTGTCCTAGTAGCGTGAAAATTGTTGTGTGAGCTAACGGACATTCAAGCATTGGGCCTATAACATTGTATTCTGAAGCCATTGACCTAGATTAATCTGACTATTCATTGTTGAGACCTCGTGATAACCTTGCAACTTGAAAAAGTTGTAGAACATACACAATTTCAGTCTTCATTCTTCAAAACACAGTGTCTATTGTGCTTGTTCCTTTGATCAGATTCTAAAAATGCAAAACAAAACATCCAAATTGTCAAAATGAGTCAAATGTGTTAAAGTCTAGGGTTGTCAATGTCAACTGTCTTGCCAATCAGAAGCATTGTTCCAAAATTTCAAAAATATCAAGCAGTGATACTTATCCTCTAGTCTTTTTTTAAAAATTGTTCCTCATTTACCGCAATTACCCGTATTGTGCCGCAATTGAAGAAATTTTTCCGCATTAGACTTGTTTATTTTCATAATCATCGTGTTTATTACCACAATTGGTGACAAACTACAGCAATCGACCAGTTATTTTACCGCAATCGGTGAAATTGTACCGCAATTGACCAGATATACTATATTCTTGTTTTGACCTAAAACCTTGAAAGAATTCTTCATTTGGTGTCCAAAACTAGTGTCTATCCTAGGAAAACATGAAGAACATTGTGTGAATCTCTAAACATTAAAGATTACCTTTTCTCTGTAAAGCACGATTATTGTCAAAAACATTGTTAGTTCAAAAGCTCAGACTCAAAATACCTTGATCTCATCATATCAAACATCATCATCTTTATCAAATTGACTTTTTCCAAGGCAAAGGTCTGCAAATCTTATCTTTTTATCATCACCACTTTGAGATCAAGTTATATCAAAATCTGTCCTTAGAATTACCCTTGTCTAAAACATAACTCGGACTTTTCTTAGAAAGGATCTTTTTCTTTGTTTGCTTTATATCACTTGTTTTAGTTACAAAACCTGGGCCACACTATGTCTCAAACACCTCGTGGAGGACCTTACACAAGGTCTAAGGCTAGAACTCAACCTGATGGGTCATATATCAACTGTTTCCCCGCTTGGAAAATAGAGAACGATCCCTTCATGAACACCAATTCTGCTCTATTCATTGAACAACCCTGTGGGGTAGATTTTTTCCAAGATATCACCGAAGAAGAACTTGAAGATGTGGAACAAGATGCTTACTCCAAGAAATTCATTGACGTTGTTGCGGAGAGGAACCCATAACGTTACTTGGACATGCTAATAAAGAAGAGAGTCAAACTCCCCGCTGAATTCAGTGTATCGACTATATGGCCCGAAAACCCTCTCACAGGTCAGAATACTACTCAGCTTCCTCAGATACTACATGTTGTGTCTCCAATATTTCCACCAATGGTTTTACCCACATTGACACGGACTATATCCAATCAAACCAATGACTTGACCCAGGCCAGCACATCATCTACTCAAAGCATGACAGGCTCGCAACTAAGTGCACCCATGGTCACTAGTATGCCTCCACCTTTGGTCTCATGGCCAGGACAATCAAGCTCTCATGCTATGCCTTCCATCCCACCAAACACCAACTGTTATGAAACTATGTCGCTACTGCAATCCATTCACACTAGTCTTGGGATCAACACCTCATGCCCGCAAGGATCCATCTCTGCAGGGCCTATTTATAGTCAAGGCCCGCCCAAGGCTACATCTTTGCCCATTCTGACACCAATCCAACCTCTGCAATAGCAACCCCAACTTCAGTTGCCTCAGTTCCAACCCCCACAACAGCAAACCCAGCTTCAGTTGCCTCAGTTTCAACCCCCGCAATAGCAACCCCAGTTTCAACCCCAACCTCAGCAGCAGCAATACCAACCCCAGCAGTATCAACCCTAGTTTCAATCACAAAAGTAAGCACATCAAAACCCACCATGGGTTACTCATGTCCCTCCAGTTACAAATCACTCAGTGAGGAATCAATATCAAGTCCCTAGGATGAAATCCTATGTTCCTACTCAAGGGACACAGAGGCGCAGCCTCATACCCACCACAACACAAAGGAATGTCCACACACACCAGCCTGAATATCAAACGGACATGTTAATGCAACAAATGAAAACCCTTCAAACCCAAATGATGGATATGCAAAATCAGGGGCAAACTAAATCCTATACCACTGAGGATTTATACCCATACCCCTTTGACCATTCTCTTCACATGTCACCTTTCCCAAATCACTTCTCGGTACCGAAATTTGACAAATATAGGGGCAATACCAACCCTATTGAACATATCCGAGAGTATTTTGCTAGTTGCGTCGAAGTCGCTCATGATGAGACATATCTAATGCGACTGTTCTCACAAAGCTTGGCCGGACTAGCAATGGAATGGTTCTCACATTTACCTCATGGCATTCAGTCTTGGGGTGAACTGGCTGAAAAGTTCATAGCTCACTTCCATCATAACATCGAGTGCAAGGTCAGCATCAAGGACCTTTGCGACATTAAATAGAATGATGGAGAGTCTTTTGTGAAATTCCTACAGAGATGGAGGAATATAGCAAACTGTATAACATATGATGTGCCCGAACAAGACTTAATAGTCATGTTTGTTGACAATCTTATTCCAGACATGTCATTCACAACAGAGTTACAGTTAGCTTCAAACTTCACACAACTCATCAAAAGAGGAGTTCATTGTGAGCAAAACTTAGTCAAACAAGGAATCCTTGCAGATCCCACACAAACAAATACGAATAAGAATGCAACGAAAAAAGCTAAGTGGTGGAACAAAAACAAAAATGTCACTAGCGATGGTGTCATTGATGTAAAGATAGTCAACTACGCACAACCCAAGGTGTCACTACAAGGCGCACTTGTGGCAAACCAAAAACCCACAGGGCCCACTCAACAAGCATACACCCAAAACCAACCTCCCCTGTACAAGCAGTCGCTATGTCAAACAGTCAACAACAGAATCAACGCAAACCACGGTTTCAATTCCAGCAATGAGATTTCACACCATTAGGAGAGTCGATAGAATCAGCTTTACGCAAGTTGATACAATCAAACACTACCACTCTCCCAAAAATTAGGGACTTTGAACAAGATGAAAACAAACCAAGGTGGTATAATGACAAAGATTTTTGCGAGTTTCATCGGGTGAAAGGGAACAAAATGGCCAACTGCTACCGATTGAAACACGCTATCCAAGATCTGATTGACACAGGGATCATCGATGTGACGAATACTCAAACCAAAGGCACAACTGATCACATGATATTCAATGATACCTTTCATGATCACAACAAGGGAACAGCCTCCAAGTCTAGTGGACAAACAAAACAAGTTAGCTATACATATGCCAGCAGTGATAATGTCATCAATTGCCTCAATCCTTCAGATAGTCATGTGGCTACAATCATTATCAAAGACCAAGGTAACAATTGTGTTGTAACAACGTGTCATTCTAGAGTCATCTTGCAAGGAGTACCATCCTCAACTACTACATCAGCCAATCCTATAGCAAACTCAGATCCATAAACAAGTATAGTTGACCAACTAAAGCACACACCTACCCAGATCTCCATGTTTGACCTATTGCACATATCTCCGTAGCATAAAATGGCACTTGACCAAGCACTTCAAAATGCAGCTATCCTAAGGGACATAACACCCGAGAGCTTCCCAACGATGGTCAACCATATAGCAGCTAACAAACATGCCACATTCACAGACCATGATGTGTCACCGCATAAACCCCTGCATAATGATCCTCTACACTTACTTGTCCAGATCTATAAAAGCGTTGTCTGTAGGGTCCTTGTTGATGGTGGAGCTGGGTTAAACATATGTACTCTAAAGTTAATCAAGCAACTAGGATATTCAGAATCAAACATTGATGTCACAAGGAGGATAAATATCAGAGCCTATAATGAAGAGGAAAGGTCCTCTAAGGGTATTATCATTCTACCTATTCGCATTGGTCCTGTGGTAAAAAACACACCCTTCCAAATATTAGACCTCAAGTTGGGATACAACATGTTACTAGGGAGACCTTGGATACATGAAATGCAAGTTGTACCTTTGACATAGCATCAAGTTCCCTCGCCAGGGATAGGAGATCATCATAGAGGGAGATCCCAATCCCTTCCAATATTGTAACGCGGTCCAAATCAGCACTGATAACCAGGTACCATCAAACCAAGATGCAAGCATCCCATCCTCTTCAGATTTGAATCCCAAGGATGTCACATGAGCAGCAGCCTAATACCCACCACTCCGTCAATTTGGTTCTAGCATTCAAGCCATCTTGCGATCACACACCCATTTCAATTAGCAACTTCTCAACACTTCTCAAGTCATAGACGCTGCCCCGCCAATACTGAGCATCAAGAACAACGTTTTGGAAGGAGTAGAGAGAAATAATAGAAGCTTCAAGCATTGTGGGGTTTGCATTTATTTGTTTTCCTTTCTCTTGCTTGTACATTTTATTGATTACGTTTCATTGTTATTTGTTTTAGCAGTATCGTGTATTTGGTTTATATGATTTGTGAAACCTTTGCTACTGACCCTCACCTTTGGAAAGCTTGGGAACCACGGATCATGATCGAAGAGAGGCGTACATTTTGGTGAACCCGACGTGAACAAACAACCCAAATATCTCTTGCAGATGAAGAACCAGATTGATCAACCACGACCGTACGGTCGTAAATTTAAAAATCTGACTTTTCTTCGACATTTGTATAATGACAAAGATTTATGCGAGTTTCATCGGGTGAAAGGGCACAAAATGACCAACAAGCTCAGGTTGATATTGATAATTTTCTAATTTTATTATATGTGCAATTCAGGTCGGGTTCACCAAAATGTACGCCTCTCTTTGATCGTGATCCGTGGTTTCCAAGCTTTCCAAAGGCGAGGGTTAGTAGCAAAGGTTTCACAAATGATATAAACCAAATACACGATAATACTAAAATGAATAACAATGAAACGTAATCAATAAAATGTACAAGAAAGAGAAAGAAAAACAAATAAATGCAAACCCCATGATGCTTGAAGCTTCTATTGTTTCTCTCTACTCCTTCTGAAACGTTGTTCTTGATGCTCAGTATTGGCGGGGCAGTGTCTATGACTTGAGAAGTTGCTAATTGAAATAGGTGTGTGATCGCAAGATGGATTGAATACTAGAACCAAATTGACAGAGTAATGGTGCACGAGAACTTGAAATCCTGGATCCTTCAAATGGTTATGAAGGTTTTATTATATAGGGATTGGTGATGAAATGAACGGTCGAGATCAATCCCAAAGATAGGGAGATTGACGATTGAGATCAAAAGGAACTGGAGAGGTCCTTAGTAAACTCCACCTCTTCATTTGGTAAAGAGGAGATAGAGTTTAGTTGACTGAAGAGCTAATTATGAGTTACCTTTTTGAACTGAAGAGGTGGGTGAAGTTACCCATGCAGACTGGAGAGATGGGTGGAGTAACCCATGTGATCTGATTGGAATTATCTCTTTGAAGATAAATGAATATTTAATTCATTTATTTAATAATTGTTTTCAACATGTGAGATAATTGAATTCTTTTTGATTAAGAATTGCTTTATTTGATTAAATTAAATTAATTTAATTGAAATTAATCTAATTGGAAGAATTTAATTGAAATGGTTATGAATGGTTTATTATATAGGGATTGGTGATGAAATGAACGGTCAAGATCAATCCTAGAGATAGGGAGATGAATGGTTGAGATCAAAAGGAACTGGAGAGATCCTCAGTAAACTCCACCTCTTCATTTGGTAAAGAGGAGATAGAGTTTAGTTGACTGAAGAGCTAATAATGAGTTACCTTTTTGAACTGAAGAGGTGGGTGAAGTTACCCATGCAGACTAGAGAGATGGGTAGAGTAACCCATGTGATCTGATTGGAGTTATCTCTTTGAAGATAAATGAATATTTAATTCATTTATTTAATAATTATTCCCAAGCTTTCCAAAGGCAAGGGTCAGTAGCAAAGGTTTCACAAATGATATAAACCAAATACACCATACTACTAAAACGAATAACAATGAAACGTAATCAATAAAATGTACAAGCAAGAAAAAGGAAAACAAATAAATGCAAACCCCATGATGCTTGAAGCTTCTATTGTTTCTCTCTACTCCTTTTGAAACATTGTTCTTGATGCTCAGTATTGGCGGGGCAGCGTCTATGACTTGAGAAATTGCTAATTGAAATGGGTGTGTGATCGCAAGATGGCTTGAATGCTAGAACCAAACTGACGGAGTAATGGCGCTCAAGAGCTTGAAATCCTAGATCCTTCAAATGGTTATGAAGGGTTTATTATATAGGTATTAGTGATAAAATGAACTATTGAGATCAATCCCAGAGATAGGGAGATGAATGGTTGAGATCAAAAGGAACTGGAGAGGTTCTCAGTAAACTCCACCTCTTCATTTGGTAAAGAGAAGATAGAGTTTAGTTGACTGAAGAGCTAATTATGAGTTACCTTTTTGAACTGAAGAGGTGGGTAAAGTTACCCATGCGGACTGGAGAGATGGGTGGAGTAACCCATGTGATCTGATTAGAGTTATCTCTTTGAAGATAAATGAATATTTAATTCATTTATTTAATAATTGTTTTCAACATGTGAGATAATTGAATTCTTTTTTATTAACAATTGCTTTATTTGATGAAATTAAATTAATTTAATTGAAATTAATCTAATTGGAAGAATTTAATTAGTAAGTTTAAATATTTAAATTTAAACTATAGGAAATTGAGTTTAATTAATTAATTAATGGTAATTAATCAATTAAAGCTAATTAATTTAATAAAATTAATTATTTAATTAATTTTGGGAATCTGATTAGATGATTTAGGGAATGAATTTAGAAGAAAATAGATGATTAATTAATGATTAAAAAACCATTAATTAATAGATGAAAATTAGTGTTTTTAATGTAAAGTCGCAAGCCTGTCCATTTTAGGGTGTCTACATTTGGCCCTCTTTGATGCGATGTGGCTTGTCGCAGTATGTCAAAGATTCTTTGATTTTGCCCCAGCTTGCCCTAGTAGTAGTAGGTGTATTTATGCCCCCTCAACAAATTTGAGCGAAAAGTTGCGAGACGAGCGTTGATTTGTTGAAACTGTAATTTCTTGCACTGGGTAGTTGACGGATTTGAAAAATACTTCAATATGCCCCTGTAATTGACTGTCGAAGTTTTCGGGGCCTAGGAAGAATTTTCGGAGCTCCTAGTGATATTAGGGTTTTTCAAAACCCCTATAAGTAGCGAAGAGAGCTCTTCATTTGTCACTTTGCGATCTTGGAGCTCTGATCATCTTGGTGAGTTTGTATTCTAATTTCTGCTTTATTTTCTTCTATTTTTGAGTGATGGCTGGCCTTCGTGGCGTTGTTCACATCTCTGATCGAGTCCAAACCTACTGCAGACTAGCTGGCTTTGGACATCTGGTGAGTTTTCTCGCTTTGCTTGTCATTAATGCTTGTATTTATTACTTTTTAAAAATTGTACTTTTTGAAAAAATGCCATGTGTACCGCAATTGAGCACGGTTTTGCCACAATTACGGTTTAAATGTCGCGATTGCCAGTTAATTACCGCAATTGATAAGTGTGTCCCACTTGTATTTGTAAAATGCCGCAATTTCAATTTGTTTGTTGCACTTGCTGTTTGGGTTTCGCAATCGCTTAAAAGTATCGCAGTTGGCATGCTTTATTACCGCAATTGACTTTTTAGCATTGTTTGCTTGATGTCCTTGTCTGTTATCTTCTTTTTCTTGCTTCTACTACTTTCCTCAATGACTGAAATTGATAATTTTCTGATTTTATTGTATGTGCAGTTCATTGGGCGAAATCAATATCAAGTCCCTAGGAAAATCCTATGTTCCTACTCAAGGGACACAGAGGCGCAGCCTCATACCCACCACAGCACAAAGGAATGTCCACACACACCAGCCTCAATATCAAATGGACATGTTAATGCAAAAAATGCAAACCCTTCAAACCCAAATGATGGATATGCAAAATCATGGGCAAACTAAATCCTATACCGCTGAGGATTTATACCCATACCCCTTTGACCATTCTCTTCACATGTCACCTTTCCCAAATCACTTCTTGGTACCAAAATTTGACAAATATAGGGGCAGTACCAACCCTATTGAACATATCTGAGAGTTTTTTTCTAGTTGCATCGAAGTCGCTCATGATGAGACATATCTAATGTGACTGTTCCCACAAAGCTTGGCTGGACCAGCAATGGAATGGTTCTCACATTTACCTCATGGCATTCAGTCTTGGGGTGAACTGGCTGAAAATTTCATAGCTCACTTCCATCATAACATCGAGCACAAGGTCAACATCAAGGACCTTTGTGACATTAAACAAAAGGATGGAGAGTCTTTTATGAAATTCCTACAAAGATGGAGGAATATGACAAACCGTATAACATATGATGTGCCCGAACAAGACTTAATAGTCATGTTTGTTGACAATCTAATTCCAGACATGTCATTCACAACAAAGTTAAAGTTAGCTCCGAACTTCACACAACTCATCGAAAGAGGAGTTCATTGTGAGCAGAACTTAGTCAAACGAGGAATCCTGCAGATCCCACACAAACAAATACAAATAAGAATGCAACGGAAAAAGATAAGTGGTGGAACAAAAACAAAAATGTCACTAGTGATGGTGTCATTGATGTGAAGATAGTCAACTATGCACAACCCAAGGTGTCACTACAAGGCGCACCTGTGGCAAACCAAAAACCCACAGGGCCCACTCAACAAGCATACACCCAAAACCAACCTCCCCTTGTACAAGCAGTCGCTGTGTCAAACAGTCAACAACATAATCAACACAAACCACGGTTTCAATTCTAGCAATGAGATTTCACACCATTAGGAGAGCCGATAGAATCAGCTTTACACAAGTCGATATAATCAAACAATATCACTCTCCCAGAAATCAGGGACTTTGAACAAGATGAAAACAAACCAAGGTGGTATAATGACAAATATTTCTGTGAGTTTCATCGGGTGAAAGGGCACAAAATGACCAACTGCTACCGATTGAAACACGCTATCCAAGATCTAATTGACACAGGGATCATCGATGTGATGAATACTCAAACCAAAGGCACAACTGATCACACTATATTCAATGATACCTTTTGTGATCACAATAAGAGAAAAGCCTCTGGGTCTAGTGGACAAATAAAACAAGTTAACTATACATATGCCAACAGTGATAATGTCATCAATTGCCTTAATCCTTCAGATAGCCATGTGGCTACAATCATTATCAAAGACCAAGGTAACAATTGTGCTGTAACAACGTGTCGTGCTAGAGTCATCTTGCAAGGAGTATCATCCTCAACTACTACATCAGCCAATCCTATAGCAAACTCAGATCCACAAACAAGCATAGTGGACAAACTAAAGTGCACACCTACCCAGATCTCCATGTTTGACCTATTGCACATATCTCTGTAGCATAAACTGGCACTTGACCAAGCACTTCAGAATGCAACTGTCCCAAGGGACATAACACCCAAGAGCTTCCAAATGATGGTCAACCATATAGCAACTAACAAACATGCCACATTCATAGACTGTGATGTGCCGCCACATAAACCCCTACATAATGATCCTCTACACTTACTTGTCCAGATCCACAAAAGCGTTGTCTGTAGGGTCCTTGTTGATGGTGGAGCTGGGTTAAACATATGTACTCTAAAGTTAATTAAGCAACTGGGATATTTAAAAATCAAGCATTGATGTCACAAGGAGGATAAATATCAGAGCCTATGATGAAGAGGAAAGGTCCTCTAAGGGTGTTATCATTCTACCTATTCGCATTGGTCCTGTGGTAAAAAACACACCCTTTCAAATCTTAGACCTTGAGTTGGGATACATGTTACTAGGGAGACCTTGGATACATGAAATGCAAGCTGTACCTTCAACATACCATTAATGCATCAAGTTCCCTCACCAGGGAGAGGAGATCATCATAGAGGGAGATCCCAATCCCTTCCAATATTGTAATGCGGTCCAAATCAGCACTGATAACCAGGTACCATCAAACCAAGATGCGAGCATCCCATCCTCTTCAAATTCAAATCCCAAGGATGTCACATGAGCAGCAAGAAAGATAGTCATTAGACAAGATGCAAGCATCTCATCCTCTTCAGATTGAAATCTTAAAGATATCACACAAAAAGCAGGCAATATATCCATCATGGACAAGGGATGTGATGAATACATATATGAAGAAGCTTTTACCATCACGCACATGCCTCAAAGCCCAAGAAATCATGGCATGCCACAACCTGTTATTGTAACAGAAACTCCATAGCCTATTCTATTCAGATGTCCACCCACAACCTTTGTCCAGTGGGGAGACATAGCGGAAGAAAATCCTTTTGTACAAGACATCAATACCTGGTTATACCAAGATTCCCCTAAGACAATCCAGCCTCCATTACCTTTTTCGAACTATGGTAATGGTTACACAATGATATAAAGATTTGGGTATGATGGTACAACCAAACTGGGGCAAGACAACAAGGCATATACGAATTGCCTCTTCCACCAACCCAGAGAAACACAAGAGGTTTGGGATATGGACAACAAAGCACTAGTCCTATGATACAAGACATTCAAGTTAATCAAGAGCAAGTAGTAGAGATGCACCAGGGGCACAACATAGAGCATGTCCTAATAAGCAACATATTAGCACAGTTGTTGCCCGCCGAACAGGGAACCACACAATCCCAAATAAACCTACACATAGCAATTAATGATAACCAAGGAAGTGAGACATTGGACGAACATTCCATTGAGACTGACTCCCATGAGTATGAGTAGAGATCCCTCCATGACTCTGAGCCATCAATCCCATATTTTTCCCTTCAGGCTGACATTATCATAAATCTAGCAGACCTATTTGACCAACTGACCATTACCGAACAACCCTGCATAGACAAACATGTCATTTATCAAACCTCAAGTGGTGCGTCCACATCACAATCCAATTTTGTAGGCACCATATTAGCAGTCACATTCAGTCAACTAGAGCCAAACAGTTGTGAAAGTGTCTGTCTTGTACACCCTGAGCTTATAGAGTGGGATCAACAAGGGCCACCTGATCTAGATGTCTTCGAGAATGACAAGGTGACAACTCATTTCATGGGGCTAAGGGAAGGCATTCTGTCAGGAGATCACAAGGCAGGATTCTCCATTAACCTAGACAGAGCAGCATATTTCAGGGAGGAAGCTCCTCTTTCCAGTCCACAAAAGAAAAAAGAACAAAAGAATAAAAAGCTAAAAGAAGACGTATCTTCTAGCGAAAACCTCACTGAGACACTAGAATATGGAAAGAAGGAACTCCTCCCCTTAACAAAGGAGAAATCAACATTATTAGCAGAAGAAATAGAGGAAATCAACTTGGGGGATGACAAGAACCCAAGGAACATATACTTGGCGAAATCACTCACTCCCGAGGAGAGAGAATGGTTCATTAGTTTCTTCAAGGCAAGAATGATCAATTTTGCATGGTCCTACTTGGATATGCCAGGATTAGATCTAGAGCTAGTGCTACACCATCTCCCATGCTACCCAACGCCAAACCTGTCAAACAAAAGCTGAGAAAGATGCATCCTCACGTTGCATTGCTAGTCAAGGCAGAACTGAAAAAGCTCCTGGATGCTAAATTCATCAGACCTGTACCATATGCGGACTGGATATCTAATCTGGTACCGGTTACAAAGCATAGTGGTTAGATACAGATTTGCACAGACTTTTGGGATCTCAACATGGCATGTCCCAAGGATGACTTTCCTTTACCAAACATTGATATAATAGTAGACCTAACTGTCGGACATCAAATGCTATCACTCATGGATGGCTTTTCAGGTTACAATCAAATAAGGATCACGCCAGAGGACCAACACAAAACAACTTTCACATGTCCTTGGGGAACATATTGTTGGAATGTCATGCCATTTGGTTTAAAGAATGCCAGAGTGACATATCAAAGGGCTATGATGACTATATTTCATGATCTCATCCACAAGACAATGGAAGACTATGTGGACGACATACTAGCCAAATCAATACTTCGAAAGGATCATCTACAGGTTTTGGGACCCATCTTTGACAGAATGCAGGAATTCAAAGTCCATCTAAACCCAAAAAAGTGTGCATTCAGTGTCACAACAGGAAAATTACTGGGGTTTATAGTATCACACAGAGGAATCAAAGTGGATCCAGCAAAGGTCAAAGCAATATTGGACATGCCTCCACCATCGAACCTAAGACAACTAAGAGGGTTACAAGGAAGGTTCCAATTAATTAGACGCTTCATAGCTCAACTGGCAGACAAGTGCCACCCATTCCAACACCTATTGCATAAAGACATAAAGTTCATATGGACAGAGCAATGCGAACAGGCATTTCAGATATTCAAAGACTACCTTCTTAAGTCTCATATATTGGTACCACCAGTACAAGGTAGACATTTGCTTCTATATATCTCAACGACAGAATCAGTGTTAGGTGTACTCTTGGCACAACATGATGACGTGGGAAAAGAGAAGGTCGTCTACTATCTAAGCAGGACTTTGGTTGGATATGAGCTAAACTATACGCCAATTGGGAAGTCATGCATGGCAGTTGTTTTCGCTTCCCAGAAGCTAAGATACTATATGTCGAGTCACCAAATGAAATTGGTCACACATATTGATCCTCTCAAGTACCTCCTAAGCAAAGTAGCACTCATGGGATGACTGGCCAAGTGGGTAATGATCTTAAGCGAGTTTGACATTGAGTACGTAGACAGAAAGGCTATCAAAAGACAAGTGATAGCAGATCAACTAGCAGAGGCACCAATTCAAGACCACCAGCCTATTATCTTTGACTTTCTTGATGAATCTATCATGACACTACAACCGGCGATTGAGGTATGGAAACTTTATTTTGATGGATCGTGTATGAACCATGGTGCGGGAGTAGGGATAGTTCTTATCACTCCAGATCATGATACAATTCCAAAGTCTTTCAGACTTAACTTCCAATGCACCAACAACATAGCATAATATGAAGCATTGGTCGTCGGTCTAAAGATAGCCATTCAATGGAGAATCAAGAACCTTAAAGTCTTTAGCGATTTGCAGTTGGTCATCAATCAGGTCAATAATGATTATATGACCAAAGATGAGAAGCTCATACCATACAAAGCACAGATCGAAAGACTGCGCACCAAGTTTCATTACATTCTCTTCGAGCAAGTCCCAAGAGCACAGAACAAAGTGGCAGATATGATGGCTACCATAGCATCAATGATTGATATGCCAGGTAACGATACCAAATTCCAGTTTCTAGTGGAGCAAATCTTGGTGCCATCACATCAGGCATCTATCATAGAATCAACTTGTGTCCTTGTTGGTCCTGAATCCTGATGGTACCAAGATGTCTATAACTATCACCAAAACAATGTCTTACCTCCAAACTTGTCTAGGAACCAGAGAAAATCCCTCATCCACCAAGCCTCTAGGTATACCATCCTCTCAACTACTCTATACAGACGAAGTCTAGATGGAATGTTACTATGATGTCTGACTTCCATGGAATCCCATAAAGCTTTGTACGAGGTACATGAAGGAGTTTGTGGAACCCACAGAGGTGGCAACATCTTAGCTAAGAAGATAATCTGCATGGGATACTATTGGCCCACAATAGAGACATATGCACACAAGCATGTTCAAAGGTGTAGACAGTGTCAAATTCATGGAGACCTCATCCATGCACCAGCCCAGGAACTAAATCCCATTACATCACCGTTACCATTTTCAATGTGGGGATTTGACTTGGTAGGCAAAATCACACCTTCTTCAGCAAACGGACACAAGTACACCATAGCAGCAATGAAATACTTCACCAAGTGGGTGGAAGAAATTCCCCTCACTTACATCATTGGAAAGCAAATAGAGATGTTCATACTTAACCACATCATCTGTCGATACGGGATACCCCAAACAATCCTGACAGATCATGGTACACCTTTCCTGAACAAGGATGTTGAAGACCTATGTGACCAGTTCCACATCAAACAAGGGTTCTCCTCATTTTACTACCCTCAAGGGAATGGCCAAGTCGAAGCTACCAATAAAACAATCTTGAAGATTCTGAAGAAAATAGTGAACGAATCAGGGAGAGACTGGCATTTACAGCTTAGTCCCGCACTATGGGCATACAGAACTAGTGTGAGAACACCTACATGAGCCACTCCTTTCTCCCTAGTCTATGGATCAGAGGCGGTATTACCCCTCGAAGTGGAAATCCCATCCCTGAGGATATCATTGAAGAACCTGGTTTTAGATGAAGACTATAGAGTAGCGAGGCTCAGCGAACTAGAGTTACTAGATGAAAGAAGGAAGCATGCCTTCGACCACTTACAAGGCTATCAGAATCACCTTAGAACGAACTATCACAAGAAGGTGAAGCCATGAACATTTGAGGTAGAAGACCTTTTCCTCATGGAAAATCAGAAGAATCAAGCCGAGCGAGTCAAACCTGGTAAGTTCGAGCCTAACTGGCTAGGACCATTTGTTATTATCAGCTCTACTCACAATGGGGCATTCATACTAGCAACACCCGAAGGAGATCAGCTCCCTAGCTACATCAATAGCATGCATGTGAAGAGGTTCTACCCTTAATAGTCTCAATGGTTAAGGCATTTATCTACATATCTAGAAAATACCAAAGAAATCAAAAAATACAAAAGTTACCTTGGTGAAAACCTGGCAATCAGGCACTTTGGCGACAATAAAAAAAAGCAAAAAAAAAGCAAAAAAGTAAAGAGAAATAAAATCGCTCTCTTAGTGAAAACCTGGCAATCAAGCACTATTGAGTAGGTACCTTGGTGAAAACTTGGCAAACAGGTGCCAAGTGTTCAAATCTAGCTTCACCATCAATGAGCTCCAAAAACTTGAGCACACTTCAAAATACAAGACTGACTACCCAAGCAATATCTAGAAGCACAATCCCCTCTAAGCACCAAGAAATTACCCATGGTTAATAATGGTCCACCAGACTAGGGGGCAATTCCAAATGTTCTAAAAAATCCTAAAAATCAGAAAACTCATCAAAAATCTTAAAAAGATAAAAAATCAAGAGAAAATCAATCTTCATCAAAAACATTCAAAACATTGCAAAATCCAAAGCAATAAAACCAACTCGGTTATCATGAGAGCAAGGGGAAAGCATGCCCAGTCAATCAAATGTCACAATCATGAGCTTTGCAAATCAGCATTGGGCTCATCTAACACAACTTTATCAATCTATCAATTCAAGCAACAAGCAACTGGCAACCAAGCCAAACTATCAATTGTCACAATCATGAGCTTTGCAAACCAACATTGGGCCCATCTGACATAGCTTGATCAGCTGCCAACATGATCACAACAATCAAATCTATCAATCAATACTATCATAATCATGAGCTTTACGAACAAGCATTGGGCCCATCTGACACAGCTTAATCAGCTGCCAACACAATCAAAGCAATCAAGCCAATCAAGCCTATCCAAAGAGTCGAGCAATTCAAGACAATCCACTGCATCGAGGAACCATCCAAAAATGTTGACTAGGTCAGTCAAGTCAGTCAGATGTCAGTCTATATTTCGCGGTTATGTTCTAACGCTACTCCAGGATCCACCATATGAGGAGAGTAGCTATGATAGATCATGACTTATTTTCTTTTATTGTTGTCTGTTGAATGTTAACTTCAATTTCAGGGCCATGATGATTTAGGATAAATGCGGTAGGTGCTGTCACTTATCTGGCAACCGCGCAGTTCCACGATCTGAACTTAACCCTGGGAAAGAATTAGACATTCCTTCTCTTTTATTTTGCTTGTTTAGTTTATAGAATCAAGAGCTTGCAGCACTATTCAGATGGACTTTGAGTTGCTTTGGAGTTCTATCTTTATTTCTATGGTCTTTCCCTTTATGTTGCAAACAAGAGCTCACGATGCTATCCAGATGGACTCTAGGGGCGTAGGAGTTCTATCTTGTTTGCTTGGCTTTCCCTTTTCAGGAAATCAAGAGCTCACAGTGTTATCCGAATGGACTCTGGGTGCATAGGAGCTCTATCTTGGTTTCTTTGTTTTAGATTAATTTTCAGAGGACAAGTGGTATCTAGATGGTCAATATTTGGGTGCTTTTGGCTCTCTTCATTTTCAAATAGAGAACATAGTTGAACCCAGATGGTCAATAGTTGGGTGCACTATGGGTCTCTTTCTATTCAATCTCTCTACTCCTTCCGCTATCAAGAGGTCATGGTGGTATCCAGGTGGTATGTGATCTGGATCATTCGACACTCTTCCAAAATATCATAAAATATAAAAAGATGCAATGATGACAAATATTGGCAATAGGTGCAGCGACTTGGGACATTCATCCTTTCTATCAGATCAAATCTATCCAAAAATACAAAAAGAAAACTTTTCTATCATTACATTCTATTAGATCAATCTCAGAGCACATCTATCCAAACTAACTTCTTTCTAACTAACACATGCATCACTCAGATATTTTGTGCATAGTAGATTGCATTCATTCATTAAGTGTATCAAAAAAGTAAAAAAATATGGTAGTTTGCATACATGATAAATCATAAAAACACATGCATCCATAAGCATCTCATATAAACATACATTTCATATCTACCATCCTGCATGAGCATGTCACTAACATAGGAAAAGTAAAACATCCATATACAAGTCTGCATAATAGAAACACATTTGCATGTACATCTCATCATCTAAACCACCAACTCATGTAGAATCATACATATAGAAAATTAAACTATCGCACATCACATCAAAACACTAGCTACATCTCATATAAACCAAAATATCTGAGTACAATGAATGGTCGCAAGTCTAATCAAAGAAGGTAATCAACATGTATATCAATAAATATTAGTGTATCAGGATACAAAAATGGTACTACTCAGAGTGTATACAATGGCATCACTGCAAAAATGGTACATCATACATAATGGAATCAACATGTGTTGCCCCCACCCTCACCAGGAGGTGGACGAGGGGGTGGCATATCAGAAGGTGGTCTATGAGATGAACTGGGAGCTCCAATACCACTACTCCAGGAACGCTAGGCTCGGTTCAATCTCTGGGAAGCAGTGTAGCTAGGCACTGTCTGCTCTACCAGAACTGCGCCCTCATAATGCTGTCTCCAGTAATGAATCTCCCTCTGAGAATCTCGCCCAGATCTGTAATACCTATCCATAATATCTTTGTGTGCAACATCCTGTACACTGTCTATGAATGAGCGGACCTCGGCTTGAGCCTGTCGCTCTTGGGACTCAACTACTGTGCCTCTAAAGCAATAGCATGTGCATCAGATAGGGCAAGTCAGACCTGAAGGTCCTGAACCTGCTGGGTGAGGCACTCCACCTCTAAGGGATCATCATCCATACCTCCCATAGCCACATCCATGTCCCCCTCATCCGCCTGGCCTCCCAGTCCCTCACCTCCTCTCTTCCTGAGAACCAAAGAATCATCTGAACTCTCCCCTGTGCTACTCCTAGTACTGCCACTATCCCCAGAGGAACCTGTCTCTGCACTCTACTCATCTAGAGCCTCCACATCTATATCGGCAATCTCCACATCAACATCCTCAATAATAACCCTAACCTCATGTCTGGGAGCCAAAACTGTAGCTGTCCGCCTGTGCACCCTCCGAACTAACTAGGGTGCCTCCTCCTCTATGGCCTCCTCCTCCTCCAAAATGGCACCCAAACCAACTCTAGGAGCACTAGTACGACCCCCACTCTGGCCACCTCTGGTCCTAACCCCTCCGCCAGTACGCCCGGGACCAGGATCATCACCTCCATCATCACCCCTACCCCGTCCTCTGTCTCTTCCACCATCCCTCCCCCTACCCCTACCACCATCTCTACCCCCATCCCTCCCTCCCCTGCCACCACCTCTCTCTCCACCACAACCTCCCCTACCATGATGTACCTGTCGAGCCCTCCTCATAACAGTCTTGGGAACTGGATGCGAGACATCTGTCAGTGCGATCGGCCGATGCTGCAAACAATGGGAATCATACTGTGGTGTAGTGCTTGCAAAAGACAAATTCAACTATCAGTACCAGAGCTAGTAAAAACATAAGTATCAAAACATGATATAAGCATGAATCAAGAGCAGAAAGGAAGTACATAAGCAATCAGAAATAAGATAAACCTGGGTCTACAGTGGCAAAGCGCCAGGTCCATGCAACAGGAAGTAAACCTAAGAACTCAGTGCAAGCAGCATCAAGTGACACTACAACACCCCAAACAGTAGCATCCCTCAACCTCCAAGAAAAATATGCATATGAATAAGATACATCCTGCTACTCCCCAAACTGGCGCAACACCCTGTCGGTGTTGTGAAAATATATCATATGAACATGATCGGTCATGCGACCAATCAAGTATCTCCACTGGTGAGAGAATGGAAGATGAATATCCTCTCCATCCCAGATGGGACAATCTCTATATGGCCTCCAAATGAAATATGGGATCATATCTAACTACTGCCGCCAATATGACAAATGACCCATATGTGTCTGTACAATGGCTCCATCATACATGAAGATATATGGCCTATCTGCTAGGAGAGCACGGGCACCAACAAGATGACAGACTGTAATATGCTCCCATGCCCAAATCTGTAGCAAAATCGCATCACAGCCGAGTGATTTACCATCAAGGTAAGCCACATACAACATGTGAAAATGCATGTGGGCCAACATGCATGGACCCCAAGCAAAGACGATGTGGTCCCAGACCATACTCTACAAGACACTAACAAAGTCGACACAAAAACCATGCTATCGACGATCAGGACATAGAATCCCACATATCAAGCTACCCAACAACATGGACAACCTATCAAGACCTAACCCAAATCTTGACCAAGGAATGTCATACTCACCAGCAAGCCTGAGCTGATCCTGAGGCAATCTAGAGAGCTTGGTCAATGCAATGATGCCAGTGCGTGTGGAATACTCCACAAGCTCGCCCTAGATAGGGAGTTGGAGGATGCAATACACATCCTCCAAAGTAACGGTACACTCCCCGGTGGGTAGCCAGAAAGTGCACATCTCTGAATGCCATCACTCTACTAGAGCGAAGATCATACCCCTATTGGTTGTGATCTCAAGCATATAACATAACCAATACAAACTAAGATCACGAAGCACTGAACTCTCATCCTCGGTCAGCTGAAATCTATAAATGAGTCCCACCGGCTTGGACTCTCGACAACGCAAGATCCGCCCAGTGAACTAAACATACAATAAATTCAAAAAATTATCAGTTTCAGCCATTGAGGAAAGTAACAGAAGCAAGAAAAAGCAGATAACAGACAAGGACATCAGGCAAACAGTGCTAAAAAGTCAATTGCGGTAATAAAGCATGGCAACTGCGGTACTTTTAAGCGATTGTGAAACCCAAACAGCAAGTGCGACAAACAAATTGCAATTGCAGCATTTTACAAATACAAGTGCGGCACACTTATCAATTGCGGTAATTAACTGGCAATTACGACATTTAAACCCCAATTGCGGCAAAATCGCGCTCGATTGCGACACACATGGCATTTTTTTTCAAAAAGTATGATTTTTAAAAAGCGATAAATACAAGCATTAATGACAAGCAAAGCGAGAAAACTCACTGGACGTCCAGATCCAGCTGGTCTACGGTAGCTCCAGACTCGGTCGGAGATGTGAACAACGCCAGGAAGGCCAGCCATCGCTCGAAAATAGAAGAAAATAAAGTAGAAATCAGAATACAAACTCACCAAGATGATCAGAGCTCCAAGATCGCAAAGTGACAAATGAAGAGCTCTCTTCGCTACTTATAGGGGTTACGGAAAACCCTAATATCACTAGGAGCTCTGAAAATTCTTCCTGGGCCCCAGAAACTTCAACGGTCAATTACAGGGGCATATTAAAGTATTTTTTAAATCCGTCAGCTACCCATTGCCAGAAATTGCAGTTTCAACAAATCAATGCTCGTCTCGTGACTTTTCGCTCAAATTTGTTGAGGGGGCATAAATACACCTACTACTACCAGGGCAAGCTGGGACAAAATCAAAGAATCTTTGACACACTGCGACAAGTCACATCGCATCAAAGAGGGGCAAATGTAGACACCCTAAAATGGACAGGCTTGCGACTTTACATTAAAAACACTAATTTT
>MU223645.1:7526304-7541863 GCA_018584345.1 Thuja plicata
CTTGCGATCACACACCCATTTCAATTAGCAACTTCTCAACACTTCTCAAGTCATAGACGCTGCCCCACCAATACTGAGCATCAAGAACAACATTTCAGAAGGAGTAGAGAGAAACAATAGAAGCTTCAAGCATCACGAGTTTGCATTTATTTGTTTTCCTTTCTCTTGCTTGTACATTTTATTGATTACATTTTATTGTTATTCATTTTAGTAGTATTGTGTATTTGGTTTATATCATTTGTGAAACCTTTGCTACTGACCCTCGCCTTTGGAAAGCTTGGGACCCACGGATCATGATTGAAGAGAGGCGTACACTTAGATATGAGTGCAGTCTCAACATGCCTTTCCTCTTCATCTGAATCATCCTTCATAGCAACAAATACCACCTCAATATCTTCATCAGATTCGGTGTCATCATTCTCAGTTTTGTTCTCAGCCAGGTAACAATCTTTCTTCCCTTTGTCCTTGTATTCTCGGTTGTCTCTTCTGTCAGATTATCGGTTGCTTCGGGAATCTCTGTCATCACCTTTGTCAAACTTCTTTTCATATGATCTATCATTTTTTTTGTCTTCTTTTCTTTTGTTGGGACATCTACCAGCAAAGTGTCCAATCTCTTTACAATTAAAACATACCAGTGGTAATTTACCTTTGTATCTACCTTTACCTATCTCAAATCTTCTAGCCATTAGTGCTTCAATCTCATCAAGTTCTTGGTCATCACTATCACTTTCACTATCATTTCTCATAGTGTGTTTATGACTTGATTTACTTATTTTCAAAGAAGTTTTGAATGCAGACTCAATAGATGGTAAGACACTATTGTCAAAGTTATTTATCTCAAATGAAATAATTCTACCAGTCAGACTATCTAGAGTGACATTGTTATTTTCTACTGCTCTCATTTCTTGTATAGAAGATACTCTAATAGCATACACAGGCAGTAAGGTTCTTAGGATTTTACTTACCACTTTTTCTTCTTCAAGTACACCTCCTACTCCTCGAATAACATTGAATACCTCTTTGATTCTACAGCTGTACTAAGTGATGTTTTCTCCTTCTTTCATTCTTAGGTCATCAAACCTTCCTCTTATGATTTCTGCCTTAGCTCTTTGCACATTTGCATCTCCTCCATGTACTAGCTTCAATTTGTCCCACATTTGCTTTGCAGTGGTGCATGTTTTGACATCTTCAAATTCAGCATCGAAGAGAGATGAAGCAAGTTATATCATCATATAATTGTGCTCATGCTTTTCTCTCAATTGATCAATTGTTGAAGGTTTAGTACGTAAAACAAATTCAGTATCTAAGTAATGAGTAACATCATTTCCAATACTTGATAGGTGGATTCTTATCCTGCTTTTCCATGATGCAAAGTTGTCCTTGTTCAACTTAGGCACATCCCTTTTGCTCATCTTGTGATCTTTTTCTTAATTCTTTTAAACTCCCTTTCTAAGCACACAAGCTCTGATACCAATTGTTAGAATAACTGAGAGAAGGGGGGTAAATCAGTGGCCTCAAAAATTAATCCAATAAATCAACCCAAAACTTTATACCAAAAATATAAATCTTTAGTTATCTTTAGTCCTACAAGATGTATGCCTTTAAATAATCTTACAAATAACTACTGCTCGGAGTACACTGTTTATCCTTTTTCTTAAGCTTTACCGAATAGTAGTCTAGTCTTTACTAAAATATAGTAAACAACTTAGTGTTTACCAATCTAGTAATGTGTAAAGAAAAATATCAAAGTAATGAACCATATACATATTTGACACATGTATTTTTAACGTGGAAATCCTGTTAGGGGAAAAATCATTTGTGACTGGTAACCCAAAATTTTCACTCTTTTGAAGTGAGCTCGGTGAAGAGAAAACCCTGTTAAAGGTTACAAACACACTGTTAAGTGTGACCTTGTTAAAGGATTTAAATTTAATATTTTGTCACTTGATATCTAGCATTCACTATGCTATCTTCGTGAGAAACCTTTTGATGCTCCTTGGGATGTATCTCAATATATAAAGGATGGTTAAATCCTACTTTGTTAAGAGATTTTCTGAATCAATGGTTAAACTGAAATAGTATATGATTTGTTCATAAATACAACTTAATCTTGTAGATGTTCAGATCTATTGTAAGCTCATAATACCTTTCTGATCAATGTTGTCTTCGATTCCTTTGCTCCACTTCTTTATGCTCGGTGAATGTTGTTGCTTCTCTATTGCTCGATGTCTAGAGAAATATTAGCTTTGTTCTTCAACTTGTTTGATCAGGTCTGTATGAAGACTTTTTATCTTCACCATAATTCTCTTCAACATTCCTCTCTTTTATATTGAATTAGCTTGTCTCTTTTATAGACATGATTTCACCATTTTCTAAGTCCTTGTCTTTCTTGTTCTTGACATGATCTGCAAATCTCACCATTCTTGCTTTAAATCTTGCTTTAGTTTTATCACGTAGATTTCTTCTTGACAACTAGAACAAAACTAGCTTTAAATCTCTAGCTTATCTTTATCTTTTAATTGGTAGATGAAAATAATGTAATCGAACAATTAACTCTATATTTAGCTCCTGCCAGCTAAGTCTTTTGTCTTTTCTGAACTTCAGTTCTGATTAGTGTTTAATTCCTTGTTTTCTCAGTCTTGACTATAGTTGTCCTCGGGCATCTCTATCCGTCGGGGTTGTCTGTTCGTCGGGCAACACTGTGAATTTCAGTTCTTCTTGGGTATTACTTTGGTTTTGCTCGGTAATGCTTGCTTGGGTATCACTGTGACTCTTCTCAGGGTTCTCTATCTATCGGTGTGCACTGTCCGTCGTTGTTTGTTGTCACTTGGTGTATACCAAAATTTTATGCATTACTGATAACATAAACTTTATCTCTTTGGTTCTTTGAAGTCTTTGACAATATTTATATTACCAATCAGAGTATATCAAGTTGACATCAATGTCAATACAATACATTAATTGATTTAATGTCTTCCATTAACTTTCTGCAGCTCGGTGATCATCAACTTAACATCTTCAAACATTCAATCAGTTATATTTCATCATTCATTCAATGCATTTGGTTGCCAATTTCAAAATTAGAATTGGAACTGAGAAATTCCTATTTCTGTGTTTGGTTCTACAATTTAAAATTGGAATTGGAATTAGATTTTCCATTTCTGTGTTTGGTTCTACATTTTGAATTGGAATTGGAATTTGACAAAAAAAAAGTTTTTTTAATTATTGAATAATGTTTAATTTATTTTGTGCATTTTTTATTTTATTAATTTTTATTTTTATATAGTAAATCATAAACAAGATTAATTTTTTGAAATTTAAGTTTTTTTTTCACTTATATTTTGAATAGTAAACTTTAACTTTTTTTATAATTTTATAGATTATCATAAACAAATAACAAGAAAATAATCATTGCATTGCTCAATATCACGTGAAAATATAAACAGTCTTATAGTCCACATCATAGTATATATATAACTATTTCTGCATAATGACCCAACAAAGTAGTGTGATTGTTGCACAAAGAAAACATCATAGAAACATCACATTGGCTTTATAGGTAGCCTCCACTCTTGCCATTGACGCACTTTGGGTAGCAATAGCTATCTCGAGCACCTTGCAAGACTTGCACTCATCATCCACAATAGGTATATGTGTAGATGGTGCAGATGATGTAGACATAGATGGGGCGTCATCGGCCCACCGAAAGTAGTCACATCCACTGCCATCCTACAATATAAATTTAAGTTAGTATTTCTATAATTATTAATATTTATTCTTTGTAAACATTAAATATAGTGTTATTAATAACCTTTTTCTTATTTATGCAAGTCCAAAATTTATGCTCCAGATTAGTGTATGTGTGTGACGTCCTCAACACACAGCACACTCCATCACCATAGTCACACATAGGGAAATTTATCATAGCCATCACCACTGTATCAAACAATTTTTTGTTCATTCATACTATTGAAGAAACCAAACTTAGTATTGGAGACAGATAGCAACATTCATATAACAACATGACTATTTTCTATCAGTACAAAATGAAAAGGTTTCATTTATGTTGATATTACAAATTTATACAAAAAATACAATGAAACATCTATAACATCAGATAGAAGATGGGGAAGAACAATATCCATGAACCGAATGGTGGTGTGAAAACACACTGTTAAATAAGAAAATGTAGGGAAATCCACGCTCTACGCCCTTATGCCCTACATTTGGCGAGCAACCATTTCATATCCTGCTCATTCTTCCCATTATTGTCTGTATTGTTGGATGGTCAATACCGCATATACAAACTAAACATGATATAAAAACTAAAACTTGTTTATTTTTAAATGGAATACACCAAGGAGTACCATAAAAAATATTGATCATTTACAAACATGAACAATAAACAATCATCAAATAGCTCATTTTTTTTATCAACATATGTGGAGTCTCGCACGTTTGTGTACATTAGATTTTTTTATCAGATAATTCATTGCATTTGATTGTGTACATATTTTTTACATCAACATTTCGGATCACACTTTGTGATCCATCAAGATGAAAGAGAGAAAATGATTGAAAGAGAGAAAAATGATGGACTTTTCTTTCAATCCTTTTGCTCTCTTTCATCCTGATGAAGGATCACAAAGTGTGATCAGAAACGTTGATGCAAAAAAATATCTACACAATCAAATCCAGAAGCTATTTCAAACATTTTTAATATTAGCATGTGTGTATTCTCACAATATCATCATATGTGTAGTCTCCAAACTATCTATTTATGTTTCTTTAACTATCATGTGGTTTTGAAAAATGAATGAAATATCAAAAGAAATTCGAGATGAAATAGAGCTTTGAAAAAAGTAGTATTCCACTTAATTTCCTAATACAACAATAATGACAAATGCAACAGGTATATAAATATAACATCAGATAGAATCATGAACAATACAATCATCTACCAAAACACATTTATATCACCATATGTTCTCAAGAACTATAAATGGATAGTTCTGAGAGTACACCTTGACAATGCATTAAATCAAGCATTCATCATGTGGTACTCCTTAGTGTATCCCACTTAAATATGTTAAAAGAAACAAGACTAACAAATGCAAGAAGAACAACAATCTTTGTTTCTATTTCATGTATGACTAACACTCCAAATCCATAATTTATCAAATTTGATAAAATGTGGATTTGGAGTGTTGATAAGACAATGAAAAGCAATGAGAAAACAACCTTTTCACAATGATTTCAACTAGAAGAGGTCATCGCAGGTGAAATTGTTAGTACAAAAGTTTTGGTCCATGAAAGTTTCAATTCACTATATCCTAATGAATATTGTAAGCTATCAGATAGTTTTTATTTTTGACCTCTTCCATGACTATTTCCTATGAATATTTTAAGGCTTTTTGTGGTTAGTTCATGTGGTTATCATTGATATTTATTCAAAATATCTCAATTTATGTGTCAACACTCATCCATTGTTGAGGGTACTCTTATCTCATCTTTGTGCACTTAATTCTTCTTACTCCTTTTCTTGTGTCATCACTATAACAAAATTTAATGATTTGTAACAGCAAAAATGGATGATTTTCAATTGATTGTAGATATTGTATGCATGTATGGTCTGACATTTATAATTATGTTTGCAATTTATAATTTTCATTTTATATATACATAATTATTTTGCATATCAAGGAAAAAGTCTGATGTGGTGCCAGTTAATGGATGTTACTGACGCAGTCAAGGATGGAGGATCCAAGATGGACAGTCTGAACCCTGATTGTGACCAAACAACAACATAGTGAAACAAAACAACAATAGAGATAGGAAACAAAATTTAATTTATTGCAACATGTTAGGCTTTAAGGCCTTCCAAATTACGGCCAAATACAAAAGATATAAATCCAATATCTAGCACAGATCTTCTGCAAGCATCAGGCTATTTACCTTTAGCCCAAACATACAACTCAAATCCAATACTCAGATCCTCAGACTAATCTCATTCCCATCTGATCTAATCTGATTCCCTAAGCTAAGAACATAACACTACTTAAATATAAGAGGAAACCAAAAGGTCAGCCACAAAATCTAACATAGGAGATATAAACATCCTAGATTTAGGTCCCCACAATCCCTAATGATAGATCCAAATTAAATTCCACGCTACACAAATTAAATGCATCAAGTCGGCCTCCCAAATCTGCAAGAACACCAGTCAGTTAGCCAATCTACTAAGTATCAACAACACTGTCGAGTGCCAACAACCAACACATGTCGAGCATGTCAGGCATCTTTGAGCAAGAACGATGACCTAGCACTACAAGCATCATCGAGAAAGTTCTATCGAGCACCAGAGTTGCCAAGTTCTTCAGCAACCAAGCCCCTCAGCCAACACAACAACTGAGCAACAACACTCCTCCATGACCGAGTAACACTTAACCAACTAAGATCAAAACACACCAAGTACTCTCCTAAGAAAATATATTTTTGTGTGATACAGGATTTCCAAGAATCTTAGGATGCTCTTGCATCAAACACCCCAGGTAAAAGAAGATGTTCCCCTAAAGGAAATCATGATCATCTTAAGGGAATCAGAACAGGTATGTCATATCTTCTCTTAACCCATATCTCCTCTTGTCCTTCATTCCATGTTGTCTTCACTCAGTCCATTGTCCCCTTTGACAAGTTCATCTGCCTTGTACTTTTCTCATCTCTCATGTTTGTAACTAACTTTGACCATCCTCTGCACTGTTGATTCCATCAGTATTTCGATGAACCACATCATCACCAAAATTACTAATCAACTCGGTATCATTTGCATCTCTGTGTGTCACTAGTGTCATCATCCGCTACACTATCTTCATAAAAAATGCCATCTGCCTCTTAATCTCTACAAGTTCCTCAGAGATGTCATTCTCTTTTACCTTCAAACTCTCCTTCCTTTCACCCATAGGAAAAGGTTCATCAACTCTCTACTCGTCATGGTTTTCACTATCACTTGGACTACATCTGATAACTTCACATCCCTTAACTCCATCTTCCTGGAAAGGTATCATTTTGTGCTTGGATCCACCCTACCTTACCACATAAGTATTTACACGACCATCAAACATAACATGTTTGTCATATTGCTAAGGTCTGTCGATCAAAAGATGAGAAATATCCATAGGTACCACATCACACAATATCTCATCATAATAAGATCCAATCTTAAAGTTAACAAGGCATTTCTCCTCAATCCTAACCTTAGAAACATCTTGTATCCAACTAATTTTAAAAGGATTAGGATGTTTCCTCCTTTCCAAAATCAACTTACTAACCATCTCTTTTGAAAAAAAAAACTCAGAACTGCCACCATCAATTAAGAATTTACATAGCTTGTCCTTGCACTTACATCTGGTTCTGAACAAAAAATTTCTCTACATAGGTTCATCAATACATGCAACCAACCTCCTAGTGATAAGAACTTCACCTTCTTTTGCAGTACTCACCATGGCTTCCTTGGTAGTTAGTGCAACTCTTCTTTTAGGACATTGAAAATCCCTATGACCCTTGTCAATGCACTGAAGAAAAGTACCCATGAACTCATTTATCCAACCTCCTCTTTATCCACATTTTTAGTTCCTAGTGGTTTGACCACTATTAGATCCTTCATCAACATGTTTAGGATTCTCTACCATATTACTCCCAATAGTTGTTTCACCAATCTTACCACCTCAGTTTATGTTACTCTATCTTCACTCAAACCTCTTACTTAGCTTCTCCTCAATCTTTAATGCCATCTAATAAGAATCTCCTATTGTGTTCATATGAACAATAAGTAACTCTTATTGTATACTAGGTTTCAAGCCATAGATATACCTAGCAACCTTCTCTTTATCAGCTTCTGAATGACCAGTCCTAATTAGGATTCTGTAAAACTCATTGGTATACTCTTGCACCGACTTGCTTGCCTACCTCAAACCTTACATCTTCTTAAACATCTCCAATTCATAATCCACCAGAATGAATTGCTTCTTCAACATCTCAACCATTCAGTTCCATCTGATGATCTTATCTTTACCTCTTCGACCTCTTTCCAATTGAACTTCTCTCCACCATATGTTTGCATGGCCTTTTAGCATTGTCTTTGCAAACCAAAATCTATCAAGATCTTCTACTTCTTCATACTCAAATTATTCATCCATCTCATTAATCGAATCAATCAACTCTTATGGCCTAAGGCTTCCAACAAATGTAGAAACTTTGATCTTAGGTCTTTTCCCAATTTTAGATACAACTCTCAGAAATCTATCCTCCTCTGGATCTCTGACATCTTCTACAGATTCTTCAAAATGATCTTCTTCTTCAGACTCTTCACCATTATCTCAGTGTTCTTTAGATGCATTCTTTCTTTGTGACTCTTGCATATCTTGCATCTGTTTCTATGAAGCTTGGAAATCTTCAAGACTGACCTCCACCTTAGGTTCTTCTTCTGTAATCTTGTGGTTCTTCTTCAGAGGCATCTTCAAGATCTTTGCAAACCCTCTGCAACAAATCACCAACTTTCCAACCCAAGGTCTTGGTGCAAACTACCTCACCTTCAGTGATCTGTCCACACACTCTGGAAGTTCAAGCTTTAATACCACCTGACGCAGTCAAGGCTGGAGGATCCAAGAATGGACAGTCCAAACCCTGATTGCATCCAAACAAAAACACAATGAAACACAACAATAATAGAGATAGGAAATAACATTCAATTTATTGCAACATGTCGGGATGTAAGGCCTTCCCTGTTAGGGCCAAATACAAAATATATAAATCCAAAATCTAGCATAAATCTTCTACAAGCATCAGGCCATTTACCTTCTACCCAAACATACAACTCAGATCCAATACTTAGATCCTCAGATCTTATCTCATTCCCATCCAATCTAATCTGATGTCTTAAGCTAAGAACATAACATTACTTAAATACAAGATGAAACCAAAAGGTTGGTCACAAAATCTAACATAGTCCAGATACCAACAACCCAGATTTAGGTCCCCATGATCCCCAATGAGAGATCCAAATTAAATGCCATGCTACAGAAATTAAATGCATCAAGTCGGCCTCCCAAATCTGAAATAACACCACTTGGCCAACCAAACTACTGAGTGTCAACAACACTACCAAGTGCCAACAACCAACACATGTCAAGCATGCCAGGCATCGCCGACCAAGCATGATGACCGAGTACCATGAGCAGGTTCTATTGAGCACCGAAGTTATCAAGTTCTTCAACGACTGAGCCCCTCAGCCAAAACAATAGCCAAGCAACAACGTTCCTCTATGATTGAGTAACACTTCACCAACTAAGATCAAAACACACCAAGTAATCTCCAAAGCAAATATATTTTTGTGTGATACAGGATTGCCAAGAATCCTAGGATGCTCCTGCATTAATTACGGACTTGTAGCTCCACAAAAATAGTCAATTTATAACAAAATATGGGAAATGTGTCAATTCAAAGATACATTAATAGTGATTAAGAAAAGGAGTGTCTATGACAGTCATGAAAAGAGAAAATTATAATCACAAAGATCAAAAGGATATCAAGACCTTGCAAGGGAAATCATGTATGGACAAAAAAGGTATGAAACATAGTTTACGTAAAGATCATTCCAATTTTAACTGAAGAGAACACTATGTTGGTATTTAAAACACTCATCAAAATAATATAATCAAGGTGAGAATGATATGCAATGATAAAAAGGGAATGCATTGTGAAAGAATACATCAAAGAGATAGTCACAAAATATTTGAGAATAGATAGTCATAAGAAATACATGAGTATTTTCATCTTCATGAAAGTCACAAGAAATTTGAAAATAGATCAATTTTTTATTAGAATCATGGTAATTCAAGTTTAAATGTTAACTTATTCAATTGTCAAATTGAGCTGATACAATTTAGATACATGGTTCTGCATAATAGAAGTTCAAAATTTGAGAAATTAAGGACTATTTCAGAATTTATTATTTCTGCAAGCATGTATTCCTACAACATGAGTCAGACCGAGTTGCAAATAAGAGTAACAAATATGATTTATAGAAGCTACAAGATGCCCACGGCCCACCCTAAAGTCACGGAAGAGGTCAAAAATCAAGATCGTCTGATAGGTGAAATTTTTGAGTAACTTTTGCAATAAATTAAAGGTTTTTTGGTTCAAAGTTCAGACTCCATGATTAATATCAAGATTTAGAAAAGCTAGTGTTGATGAATAATGGAGTGTGATTTGAAGTGTGTTTAAGTGATTCCAAACAAAGAAACATTTTGATGTTCTTTAACCTAAAAAATGCAACCTTTTTAATTGGTTTCTGTAGACACCTAAATTTGATTAAAACATATCTAATCACATTTAGTACCTTCTAAGACATTATCAACTAAGTAATCAGTCATTACCTAATTGATTTATCTTATCCTACTAGCCTGATTAATTCATATAATTAAGCTATAGTCTGATTAATTATTAAATGGCAACTAATAGCCTAATACTTAATTAAACCCCCTTTTCCCCTATTAGATTGAATGAATATACTTATTCATTTAGTTTAATTCATATTATCCTCTTTTCCTCCACTTGTGATTTAAATAGTTAATTCCATCCTATTTGAGCACATGCCTCCTAACCTTAACCCCTAACCTAACCAATCCCAACCACCTAACCCTGGGTTATAACTCAACCCAACCCCTTCACACATGCTAACCCTTCCTCATTAGCTAATTGATCCTAATCAGCTAATTAACCCCTCCACTCATTCTCTCTCCTCCCATCACATCTGCCTAATCACCTATCTTAAACCCTAACCCTAATCCTAATCTCTCCCTATGCTTTTCACATTCCTAATCCAAGGATTAGGAACTCAACCCCAACCTCAAAGTCAAATTTCTCAATCCATCCTCATAAATTCCCGTCCATAAGCATTTAATTCCCGTCCATAAGCATTTAAGTCTCTTTAATTCTCTTACAATCCTCATTACTCACCTTATCCCTTAAAGTCCTTTTTCCAAAGAGATCCATATTTGTATGCTTCTTGCTAGATTTCTTTGCCTCTTTCAAGATTGTTTGCTCAAAATACCCAAGATCATCATTTGTTCCCAAAAGCATCCAAGGCACACTTGTCGTAGTCACTGCCTCATCCTAAATAGTATCAGATTTGAGCTCATGTCCTATTCCATAAAAAACAATAAAGTGAATATTTTGTTGCCTCCTATATACAGAGAATAGAAGAACATAACCAACAAGGCCAAGAAATATCAGCATATCCTTAAGTCCATTGAGCAAGACAACCATACACGTGAAGAATATGAAAAGGTCCAATACAGCTGCAAGATTGTTCACTTCATTCATAAATTCCACACAAACCGTGCCTTCATTCACTTTGAGCACTACGACAATTCAGCATATCACCAAGTTTTTCACCCAACCCTCCAAAGATTTTCATCCTAGGTTCATAATCATGTCCTTACTCTCATCCAGCGTCAGTTTCTTCTAGTGTCATCTAGTCCTCCATTTCTCCCCATATCCTAGACTAGCAAGGCTATCTTTTCCATCCCCCATCCCCTTTCCATCTTCTTCAGAGTCAGTCCTTCCCTCTACCCTAAGTTTAATCTAAATCCTAGTCTAAGCTTGTTTGTTCATCGTAAACTGATCTTGAGTATTCCATTCATCTTCATCCTTTATCCCTAGCCAACTCATCCACAACCTGTCATGTCACAATTCTATTATGATGAGTTTGGTCGTCCTACATATTCCTTGACTTTATCCTATTTCACTGATGATGAAGGTCTTTTTGGTCATGAAGTATACATGGAAATCCTTAGCAAGCTTGTTCCTAGCATCCCCCAAAATCCAATCATTCCTCCCCACTACCCCATCATGTCTCCTTCCATACCCACTAGCACTCCTTATCATACCTTTGACAAGGGACATCTGTCTTATCCTCCATCCACATCTCCTTCTTATACATACATGCCTCCATTTTATCCCATGGTCATATCCCAACCTCAGTCTTTTCACAACAACAATACTAGCTAAAACTCTAATCTCAATCCACCATCTCATTATCCTCCAACCCATGTTCAAATCCCTAATCCTAGTCCTCCATTTCCTCCAAACCATCGCCATGATCCCCATGCTATTGCTAATCTATCATCCACTCTATCTTTCCCATATACCCCATCTTATCTCAATCTACCATCTCTAATTCCTACCTACATTAACACATATTCCATACCCCAATCCATCCCTCCTCTCCTATCAGTTAGTCAATGAAGTTCGCAGGACATTGCCACACCTACCTTTGTGAACTATCTCATCGTACCATCTTCCCACCATCTGATACGTAAGTCTCCAAGGAGTTTCACAAGGAAGCCATCAAAAAATTCATCTCTTAAAGTTGATGAGTCATGTCATATCACCCCCCATGTGAAGCCACTAGCGATGAGGCCTTTTTCCATCCCACACCCATCCTTCCTCTTCCATCTCCCATACCTATTATTTCCCTTCTAGATCTCATACTTTTTTATCCTCTTCCATCTCCTAGCACCATTGAAGTCTCCTCATCCATTGAATTCATCGAATCTTCATCCCCATATTCTCCTCCTGACACTATCCACACCCCATCCCATGAACCTCGGACATCCACCCTTTTTCCCTCTATCCAAATCCCATATTCTCCCCTCCTTCCATCCCCTCCCTCTATAGAGTCCATCCACACATCCCCCATCTTCCTTGTATTCCAATCACAAAATCTCCCATCCTTTTATCTCCTCCATCTGAAGAATCCCTTCATACATCCCCCATCACACCATCCACATCAATCCAATCATGTCAAGACCTTGTCCAAAAACATGTTAAAGTATCCATTAACTTGAATGAAGATTGTATCATTCCATCCACTCCATAACAAGATCCTAACATCCCACTCCATCCATTACATGATCCATATACTCCAACTCCAGATCCATTATCCTATCTGAGCCAAGATCCAAGCATCCCATCCACTCCACTTCCTAATTCATCCACTCCTTCACATCAAGATCCTACCATTCTATCTCCTCCAATTCTACATTACCCCATCTGAGTCAAGATCCAAGCATCCCATCCCCTCCTCTTCATCCTCCTTTATCACCTCCGATTCCAACTATCCTACCACCATTACTCCATCACCTTGGTCCACTCACATTCATCTGCGGTGGTCCACTTAAAATAGAATAAATCAGTTACATCTCCACCATTTTCCATCCACCTGATAATGGACTTTCATCTTGTTCCTTCACTGAAAAGTATCCTACCTTGACTCAAATGATAAAAAAAATGGAATTATCAAGGTAAAGGCATAGGCCTAAATGAGAAAGGTACTCTAGAGCCCATTCATGTTAAAATATATCCAAAATCTTGTGGTATTGGTTGTACACCTTGGGATCCTTCATCCAAAATTGTTGGTATAACTAAAGCAAAGTTCAAGAGTGCTTTCAAACCCTCCATCACATCTTCCTTTTTTCCCTCTAAAGAATATAACACCATCCCCCTCCTCTATCCTTGCAACCCAATGCAACCTACCATATTCCTCCATCCTCTCAATCCATTTTGGGCCCCTATGTCCCAAAATCTCATCCCACATCTTATCCCACTCCTTCCTTAATTTATCAATCCCATATAAAAAATCTCACCACTTACATTCCCAATCAGGATCAACAAAGGCACATACCCATGTGCCCCATCCACCATCCTACCTCCACCACTCCATCCATATTTCCTCCATCTCATGCAAGTTCTCATATCTCTTCCAATGCTACTCACTATAATTTGGATGCCAAAACACCAATGCATAAAGCTACAGATCCACAGTCTAAAGATTGTCATGTCCACTTCAAATGACATGCTCTAGCAAAACAAAATCCAATCAAAGAATGCACTACATCCCATAGGCCACAAAATTGCACCAAAGAAAAATAAAAAACTATATGGATCCCAATGCAAAAAGATGACATGCATCTAAAAGAAAAATCCATTGTGGCATTCGAGTTTACTAATCCTCTAGCTGAGCATTCCTCTCCTCCATCTTCAAAATCTATTTTGGGTCCTTATGTCCCACAACTTCCTATCACAATTTCTACATCGCATCCACAGGTACCACCCGCTTCACATTCACTCTTCCCACATCCCTCGCAACATGTGCCAATGTTGATCCTAACAACATCCCCCTATCCCACTCACTTTCTATCATTTTATCTAAATACTTCCAAATATCATATCCCCTATCCCACATATCTCCCCCGCATAACTGTCTCATACCTGCATTTCCTAAGTCACTCATCCCACATAAAGTTGTACCAACATATTGTGATCAGCACCAAAAGAAGAAAACCAGAAAAAAGCCAAAAAAATAAGAAAAGCAAAAACAACAAAAGAAGCAAAAAAAATAAAAAGAAAGAGAAATAAATTCATTCATTGGTGAAAACTTGGCAAACAAGAACCTTGGACAAGTACCATGATGAAAACCTGGTAACATGCATCATGTGTAGTTCCTCCATCCAGTTGCTCTTCACACTTAGGGGCAGTTACTTCTGACCACCATTTATCTACCATCCATATCCTATCTTGTCCTTTTTACTTCCTCCATCCTCCTTTGGATCTTGATGAGAAATATATAGACCACCATATCTACATGCTTTTGGACATCTCTTGACATCCATCTCCCATCTCCCATCTTTATCCACCTATCCTTTTATCCACCCATCCTTCCTTCCATCTATCCTTATGCACTATCTTCCTCCCTTATCCACCCTTCATCCTATCTTTAATTCAACTCCGTCATCCTCTTGTTATCCTCTCTTCCATCCTATCATACCCCCTCCTAATTCTTCCTCACATGCATTCTCTATACTAAGTGGGGGCATTCTGTTCCTTGGTGACATAGTCTAGGAGACCTTCTCATATCCACCTATCATTTCCCAATCCTCCTCTCCTATCCACTATCCTTCAGTTATCCATCCATTCCTCTACTAAAATACTTCCATCCAATGCTTCCCTCTCCACATTCCCCAACATCTCCTCCATCTTCCAATTCCTTCTTTCATATATCCCATCACTTGTTTCTTCCCTTGTCATTAGTATCTAGCTCTAGGCTATCCTCATGCACCCAATGCCACCCATTCCAATCCTAATTCTCCTCGCGACCTACCATCACATGCAAATCCTATCCACATCCTCCAGCTATCCAAAGTCAAGTAGCAATTAGCCCATCCAAGTACACCCTTAGCCTTGCTACAGCTTTGATCATAATCCACTCGTCATCATTGGGATGCATCCTTCCCAATCCTTGTTTTTTCTTTGGGATTACATCATTCCCACATCTAGAGTAACTCATCTGCTATTCCTCTATCTTGCTCTTTTGGCTCAACCAGGGCAACATCATGCATATCTTCCTCATCTCATCCATTCTCTCTGAGATTCCTGTGTCTTCACTCTCTCTCTCTCTCTCTATATATATATATATATATATATATATATATATATATAT
>MU223645.1:7541913-7552889 GCA_018584345.1 Thuja plicata
TATATATATATATATATATATATATATATATAGTCCATGTTAGTCCATTCTCGAGTCTGGTCTCACTCATACATATCTCACATCCTTGGTCGGTCTCCTTGCAGAAAGTGATCTAGTTCCATTCTGAATCTTGTGCTTCAACAAGTTCCTTTTGACAAAAGCATGCTTCAGTAATTTGATCTTAGTACATCTTTTGGCCAATCAGATACACACTTGACATCTCCATGGAAATGGGTCCATGTAGGATGTATCCTTCCTCACATTGACCTAAATCCAATCACCGTCATTAGAGTAGGTCTGTGCAGGATGTATCCTTCCTCACGTCTGATGTAAATCCAATCATCTCCATCAAAATGGGTCTTTGTAGGATGTATCCTTCTTCTTGACTGGCCTAAATCCAATCAACATTCCATATCATTTGATCTCTCTGGAAAAAGGCGTCTTGTTGTTGAATATTTGATCTTGAAATTTGATTTTGGTTCTTTATTATCATTCCTGATTCTTTCGGTTGTTCTCCTCCTCAAGGTTTCCATGATTCTTTATATCATGGTATGTTGCGAATGGACGCACCTGGGATAGGGAACTTGATCTTTTTGATTTCTGCTTGTTTGTTAGTCAGATATGACCCCTTGCATGTGTAATCCATTTGGGTTCACATGTTGCACTTGGGAAATGTCGTTTGCTTCTAGGCTTTTCCCAGCATCATTTCAACCAGGGTTCTTCCTGAGTGTCATGTGTGATGCTGGGGCAACCCCTGTGTGTTTGTTGTTTCAATCCTCTGCAACACCGATGTTAAGGCCTTGTGTTCCTAGTAACCTTGGCATGGTCTCTAGCGTTGCTATATCAAAATAAGTTCTCAAACTACATGGTGGTATTCCTTCCCGAAATACCCCTTGCTCAAGCTTCAAGTGAATCCCCCTGGTTGAATCCATAGCAAAGAAATCCTATCCAACAAACAAAAAACCTATCCACCAATTAATCCCTACAATGATCCTACTCCTACCTAATCCCTCCTAATCCTCCACACCTCATCCCTCATCCCAGATGCAAACTTGAAGCCCACATCGCCTACCATCCTCCTCTTCTTCTTTTGTTTTCCCTTTCCTGGCGCTCTTAGCCATCTTTTCAAGATGTCATCAGGGCTTCATTGTTCTTCCTGCCACCCTCACAAGGGGGCATCACCCTAGTCATCATTCTATCCTAATTCTTTTCTAGTCATCACTTCGGGGCAACTTTGTTGCCTACGTCACATCTTCATGTCGTCTATTATTTTTAAACATCTTCAAAATAGCGTTATTCTAACACTATGTCGAAGAGGGGCAATATTTAGACACCTAAATCTGATTAAAACATATCTAATCACATTTAGTTCCTTCTAAGACATTATCAACTAAGTAATCAGTCATTTAGTTCCTTCTAAGACATTATCAACTAAGTAATTAGTCATTACCTAATTGATTTATGTTATCCTACTAGCCTGATTAATTTATCTAATTAAGCTATAGTCTGATTAATTATTAAATGGAAACCAATGGCCTGATAGCTAATTAAACCCCCTTTTCCCCTATTAGATTGAATGAATATACTTATTCATTTAGTTTAATTCATATTATCCTCTTTTCCTCCACTTTTGATTTAAATAGTTAATTCCATCCTATTTGAACACATGACCCCTAACCTTAATCCCTAACCTAACCAATCGCAACCACCTAACCTTGGGTTATAACTCAACCCAACCCCTTCACACATGCTAACCCTTCCTCATTAGCTAATTGATCCTAATTAGCTAATTAACCCCTCCACTCATTCTCTCTCCTCCCATCACATCTCCCTAATCACTTATCTTAAACCCTAACCCTAATCCTAATCTCTCCCTAAGCTAGTTACATTCCTAATCCAAGGATTAGGAACTCAACCCCAACCCAAAGTCAAAATTCTCAAGCCATCCTCATAAATTCCCATCCATAATAATTTAATTCCCATCCATAAGCATTTATTTCCCATCCATAAGCATTTAAGTCTCTTTAATGCTCTTACAACCCTCATTACTCACCCTATCCCTTAAAGTCTTCTCTCATCCCCTTTGCACATGGACCAAAATGGTCACATTCCTCATCCCCTCACACCCTCTCTCCTTGTGACACTTGTCATAATGAGAGGCATTTGGAGAAGCACAATCCTTGTGCTTTCTCCCAAATGCATCTAAGTCACTCTTCAGGTTTGTATCCTGACCCTCCATCTCTCACCCATTTTCCTATATAAGTAGCCCCTTCCCTTCACAAATCAATCCATCTTGTTATGCAGAGTTATAATGTCAGTTTGAATCCACATCTTGAAGCTTGAAGCATGGATCAATGATCACACATCCCAAATCAATGGACACATCCAAAGATCAAAAGGGAGCTTGAATTAGTTTTAGGGAGGTTTGCACTCCTTAAGTTTTGCTTATTTTCAAGTTTGCTTTTTAGTCCAATCTTGAGTGTAGTTTTGATTATTAGTTGTTGAGTGCTTTATTTTATTATTGTATTCCTTTTTATAAATAATTTCACTGCTCATAGTTTCCGATATGTATAATTTTCTATTGTTTTTTTTGGTCTGGACCAAGTGTACAAACAATGGATGTAAACATAAAGCTTCAAAAAGTTACAGTCATAGGATATATATTGAACCAAGCAAGGTGTTGAGGAAAGTGCAGTAACAAAAGCACTAAGTATCAACATAAAAATCATCAACCAAAACATAGTTGTATCAGTGTATGCGAACTATGATCAAATTTGAAGTCTTCAAAGTGATAGAAAATAACTACAATCCACCAAATGTTATTGCAATCCACTCCACTCTCTCCTCCTCATTCATTAGAAATAACCCTTTAGCTCTTTCACATTGAACCACGAAGGTATTATATACCCTCACGAAAACACATCAACGCAATTTATGGATGGATTTGAGAGCGGTATACGTGCTAATCAAAACATTATCGTCATCAAATTTAACCATTTTATGAAGGTGAACATTGTCGAGGCCATCTTTTATTTTCTTGATTGTTTCATAGATGACATCCAAGGAACCATAGATAGTTGCCTTCCTCCTCTTTCCCATCCTTGATGATGATGATGTAGGAGTTCTTCTACCACTTGCAGTGGATTGATTGGAATGATTAAGGTCTTCATCCAAATCAGCAGCACTGTCAAGAGGTATACCAAAACCAATATCCTCTTCATCATGCACATCAAATGCCTCTTCCATAGGGTTCCCTTCTTCAGTCTCATGGGTCATCGAGCTTCATTACCTTGAGCAATGTCATTACCCGTAATTACACCCAATTCATTGAAGTGTTGGAAGGGCTTCCTCTTATACACTTTGGAATTTTTGAATTCTCTTCTTTGCATTTTGGCATAAATAAATGGATTAGGTTCTTTTTCTTTCATTATTAACTTTATAAGAAGGCAATATTATTTCAATCAAAATAGTAGAAAGACCACCCTACCTTCAGAATCTCATCCCACACACTATCATCATCTTCCATGCATTGAGTTTCCTCATTCCAAGTGAAACCACTTGTATTTCTCAACTCTTTCATCAAACTATATGCAAGCTTCCATGTTTTCAGATTTTTTTTGAAATTGTCCTTTGTTATATTGAGGTGCATATCCACGTTGAACCTTCTCTCAATGGTGATCCATGCTTCTTTTTTGAATCCCCTGTCACCTTTTCTTCCAAGCTGTACTTGCTCATGGAGCAAGTCTAGAAACTTGTGTTCCATCTCTTTTGTCCACATTAATTTCTTTGAGGAAGAAGATATCTGACTCATGTTACCAGTTTCTTCCATGCTCATCATTAGTTCTGTGCATTCCATGGTTTAGATCAGTTGTTCACAATGTACATATTGTTGTTAATGGTATAAACATATAACATGGAACATATTTATGGACATATCATTGTATCTGCATACATGGGTATAATATAGAAAATAAAAAACTAGCATGTCCAATACTTCCAGATATGAACAAAAGAAAATGGAAACCATCATGTATATCAAAGTATCTGCATACATAAGTTTACTCAAATAACACACATTGACCCATAAAAGTACAACTATTCTTGGGATGTGTAGTCTTCCCACATTCTATTTTCTATATAATCTCGAAACTATACCCATTGGTCTCAATCATGCTGAGACAACCCATATGTCTCAAGCATTGGTACATTTATCCCATCATGATCATCGTCCTCTTCGGTACCAATTTCTCATGGAATGTCATCCTCTATCGTAATGAAGTTGTGTAGTATGCAACATGCTAATACAATATGGGCTTGTGTCATGATAGAATAAGCTATGGCATGCCTCAAGATTGGAAAACCCTACTTGAGAATAGAAAATGTACGCTCTATTGCATTTCTAAGAGAGGAGTGTCGGTGGTTGAAAAAATCTTGTCGATAGTTTATTGGGATTGTTATCAAAATTTTACTACCCTAGCAATTTTGCTACAAAAGTGTATCATCTTAAAATGGAAGCACTTCCATGTTAAGAAAATTTAGCCCTCCTTAGGGGATGTTTTTGACCTCCATCATATCATCCTCCCATTTCTGCATCATCCTCTTCTTCTGTGCCTGTTTAGGACCCTGACTGGGCCTCTCCGGGCACCTTCTACCCCACCTGGCATATTTTCTAGGGGTTCTGGCCTGCTGGGTCAAGGTCAACCTTGACCTTGACCTAGGTCAGGGTCAACCTCGACCCTGACTAGGGTCCCCCTTTCAAATTTTGAAGCCTGTCAGCTACCGGGGGTCATCCAAAATTCAATTTTCCCGCTTCCGGGTCGGCTGTTTCAGGTTTCAAAGCGTTGATTCCTAAATTATATTTAATATAGGTCCTCTCCTAGGGGTAAAGGCTTTAATGGGAATTTAATTATCCTATTTCATCCTCCTTAGAAGATTGTGCCCTAATTTCATATAAAAGGAAGCCTTTCTCTCTCATTTTCGCTAAGTCTTCTAAGTGCAAAAAGCTCTAACCAAGATTTTGTCTAGAAGCAACAGGTTCAAGCATCCATAATTCTACATGTTTTCAAGCTTTCAAGGTGTTAAATTATTCCTCTCAAGCATTCAAGTTCTCCATTTAAGATCAAGGATTCAAGCTCTCAAGCCTTTGAAGGGATTTGGTTCAAGCATTCAAGATTTATCATTCAAGCCCTAAATCTAGCCATCATGGTGGTGTGATCTTCCTTCAAGATCTTTTGTGCATCCTCAAGACTCATTAATTCTCCCTTCAAGGTGGATTCCAAGCATAAAATCATGGAGGTTTATGGTTTCTAAAGTCCATGCTTTCATATTTACATACTTTCTTACATTTGAATTACAATTGCATATCTATTCAATATCATAGCTTCATTCTTAGATTGAATTCTACTACTTGCTAGCATTCTCATTTTAATTATTGATTTCAAGGTTAATTCCTAAATTTGTGTTTGACTAAGGAAAATCCCTCCCCCCAAACAAACAAACCTCTTTTTCTTGCAAGTACAGGTTTAGGACTGCGGATTTGAACCCAGATCTGGATACCCTTTTCGGCTTTCTTTCAGACTCCACGAACAAATTCTCTGTCAGACCTGTACAGGTCAAGGTTGACATTATTGGGTTAGGGTTGAAATTGGTGGGTCAAGGTTGACCTTTTTCATAATATGAAATCATAATGGAAAAATATTTCTGGGTTTTGTTCGTCTCTATGTTTCCTTTCCGGGTCCTACTTCGGATTTTCTAGAAACAATCTATAGACCTCAGAAAACAACATTCTTTAATCTGCAATATTTCAAGGTTAGTACTTTTATATCATTCATTTCAATTCAAATCCTTAATCATTCTAAATATATCACACATTTACATTCATCCACACCACATTTTAAGAGGGAAACCTAGGATCTCCTTCTTTATTCTTATTTCCAATAGATTGATTCATTTATGCATTGATCCTTTTTGGGTCGATCAATTTGGATCCTTCCTTTGTGTATTTGAGAATAAAGGGGAATGTCTTATTTATCTCTCCACTCTAAACATTAAATGTAAGGTGATAAGTGATTTGAGTATCAAAACACTCTTATTCCATGAAGCCTCATTTTTCTTCCTTTACATTTTGGTGAACCCGCGATAGACAACTCTTTCTTTTTGGTGTTAGATTTGCATTTCATATTAGATATTGCATGCATATAGAAGTAGGATTTCTTTTATTATCTTTCATTTATATTTCAAAATTCATGAAAATCACTAAATTTCTTTAAAAATACAAAAACATTTACATTTTTCATTGTGTTCAACATGTATGATTTTTGTTTTGAATACTTTGATGAGGCTTTTGTTGCTAAAGAGGATAGATCCCCTAATGAGGTACAAGGGAGTGAGGATGAAATGTGTTCGAATGAGATCTCCATTGATCCTATTCCTATTTTATCCTCCTCTACAATCTCTTCAATGGACCTTTACCATAGAAATGAGTTAAGGATAGATGTTACTTCTTCTCCTAATATATGTCTTTTCTATGAGCCTACTTTAGAATATGATTCTTCCCCTTTAGGGATCAAAATTTAGGCGCTCCTACAATGTGCTTTATTGATAGGGAGGATAATCCTCCTATTTGGGATGAACCTTTGGATTTGGATGTTGATTACTCTCTTCCTCATGAAGCCATTATGGATGATTCTACTTTTTGGAATGAACCCTTGGATAAAGACATTGATTTATTTCCTTCTTGTGAAGATGCTTTGATACAAGAGGGTTATTTATTAATGGATGACATATTCATACATGATGATGACTATTTTTATAAAACACACTCTCCTTATGTAGACATTTTAGAGAAAGAAGAAAACATTATAGATTCTTTACCTCTAATTGGGATTCCTTCTAGTGATGAGACATTAGCAGGGAATGATATGAATTCCCTTAATGCTCTCCCTCTTAGTAATGATCCTATGGAGAATCAAGATCCTACCCCATCTTCTCCTAGGATGTATTCCTTTATTTTTCCTTCTTGTGAATCTATTGAACATACTAATGATGGCATAGTGACTACTAAAGTTCAATCGACTTGTTTCCATATGGCTTCTTGTTATGATCATGGTTATCATTTACTAGTTAAACAAGGATTACATAATCAAGGATGTACTCAGAATAAACAAGGAATTCAAATGCCCTTACAGAATGGGGGGCATGAGCATTCTTATGGATTTGGATTTAATCCTCAACAACACATCAATGTTACCAACATCTCAAATAACACTTCAAACATGATGAACCTATGAAGGAATTTTACCAAGAAGATCTTTTGCCTAAACTCCTTCGTACTAAGATGATTACTAGACCTAAACACAAAAAGAAATGTAGTCTATACTTGAAGATTCTTCCTTTTTGTTTCTATCATATATTTCATGATCACTCTAATGAATGTCAAGCTTTACATTATAAGATTAGGCAACTCATTGATAATAAAATTATTTATTTAACATATGGCAATGAGTTATATTTCCATCTTATTTTCTCTAAATAACATTTATGTTCCTATTATGGAACTCCATATTATGTAATTAATGTTAGCTTAATCTTTGGGGGCTCGTTGTCTTGCATAGTATTGTGAGCAATATAATAGGTCCCCTTTCATCCTTGCCCCTACACTTGGGGGGCAATGATGTCATCTCCTTCTTTTCTGTCTTTCTGGGATCCACTTTTCCTTGGTTAAGCAGTATTTATCTATTATTTGATATCCAATCATACATGAAAATTTTGGTTTACATTAAGGATCTATGTCCTTGATTATAACCTATTCCATTATTTTTGGGTTTCCATGGTTGACAAATCTGTCACCTTGGAAACTAAATAGTGTGCTATCCCTCACAAGGGTTACTTTCTCACTTCTTGCATAATATCTCTTTGATATCTCTCGATATAATTTGATATATCCCTTGCCTTCACACCTGGGGGGCAAGGTATTTTACTTCTTCCTCTATCTAAGGATTTAATTTCCTTAGCACAGTGGCATTTGTTTATCATATAACATTATTTTCTTATAAAGATATATGTTTTTGACTATGGATACCCTCTTATATGAGAGGTGATTGTCCTAGGTCATCACCACTTATTTATTTTGAAAACTATGCTTTTGATAAACTCGTGCCTTTGCTTTGGGTTTAGAGTTTGACTCCATTCTGAGATTCCTCTTCCTCTTCATTGTAGGGGGCTAGATGATTGAATCTTGGGTCCCTCTTTTCTTTCGAAGATGACAATTTATCCTAAACACTCCTCTATGGTGAGGGTCTTGTTGATGAGATCTCTTCCCTTTTTGAGGATCCTTTTTCCATAAGTGACATATCCATTTCACGATTATCTATGTTCTTAGATGTAAGAGTCAAGATTCTTCGCTAAGAATATGCTATACATTGTTGTAAAGCTGGATATCTCCTTACCTTGTGAAGCATATTGATGGGGAGGTCACCTAACTCTCTAAAATTACTACTCTCTTCTAGGAATCTCACCTTCGAATCCTATTCAATTCAGGACTCTCTAGACTCACCTTTGAGTCTCTTAAGGCTACTCTCAGACCCTAACCAGAAGGATTTTTCTATTCCCTCTCTCCTAGGTTCCCTACCCACCGAAATGTTTTACTCCTCACTATCTCTTACTCTTCATGAATGAATTCTCTATAGTCATGCATCTTCTTGCTTATCTATCTCATCTACAAGTTCTCTAACCGGACCATAGGCTCGCCTAGGACTTGTTTGCAAACTTGACTAGCTTCTCAACTAACATAAATATAGAAACAAACATAATATACAAGGTGGATGCTTCTTGACTATCACAATCCATTTAGCAGATTATCAGAGTCAAGAAGCACCCATATTATCGAACAGAAACAAAACAACACTTTACAGAAATCTACTCAGAACAACAAAACACGTAAAGTATAGACATACTTCTCTTTATTGATTATACAGAAGATTACAACTCTCTGCTGGTCTATTTTCTACAACTAACTAACTCTTTCCACAACTGAACTAAACTATCTGAACTCTTTTCACAGATTCTTCTTCTCTGTTTATCTCTGGCTTCTCCTCGATTCTGTAACCCTGGTGGTTACCTGTCGAGCTTAGTCCTCCAGCTGTTCTCTGTTCTCCATTCTCGTCTGCAGCCTGTCATCACTTTCCTTGCATGGTCGACACACTGTACATGGCTCTTTTCCTTCGTGTCATTCTCTTTTCTATTTGGCGGTTAAGACTTTTCAATGTCTTCTCCTTCTGACAAGTCAGCATGTTTGACCATTTGACTGTTCTGTTTTCCATTGCGTAGTCGCGAATGAAATGGACCTTTTACATTTTACTCTGCGACTGAGCGATGACCTGCTCATTGCGCTCTTGCAATGTCTTTACCCGATCTGTCTTTTCCTCTGCGACTGAGCGTTGAGCTCATGTCGCGCACTCGCATTGCTTTTTCCCTAACTGCTTCTTGCTTTGCAAGTGTGCGATGCACATTAGTCGCGCACTCGCTGTACTTTAATCTGAGCTGGCCATATCTCGGCGACTGAGCGATGAGCTCAAGTCGCGCACTCGCCATGTTATAACCTGAGCTATTCATTCCTTTGCGACTGAGCGATACGATCAGTCGCGCACTCGCTATGTTTCTACTTGAGCTGTTATCTACTCTGCGACTGAGCGATGGGCTCAGTGTCGCGCTATCACACTGTCTGGAGATGAGCTGCCTTTTCTTCTGCGACCTGGCAATGCATCAGGTGTCGCTCACTTGCACACCATGACTTAACTTTTTGTCTTCGCGACTGAGCGATTGATCACCCATCGCGCACTCGCTACGCACTTCCCCGAGATGACTTTTGCCTGGCGACTGAGCGATCCAATGCTCGTCGCATTGTCGTGCACTATTTTTCCCTGCTAGCCATCTGCGACTGAGCGACTAGTTCCTCGTCGCGCACTCGCTCACTAATAGACTTAACTCATGACTAGCTCGCGAGTGTGCGATGCATGAAATTTTTTCTCTCCACTGGCTCCGCGACTAGGCAAAATATGACTTGCTCGTTGAAAGACTTGTATCAAAACTTGTTCAAAATTGGTGGGGCTAGGGTTTTAAGCTAAACCCTAGGGTGCTCTGCACCATACTCCCCCCTCTCTGAGACAGAAAATAATGTCAGCTTGAACTAGTCGGCAGCAATGCCGAACTAATTCCATATTTTCTGCATTCTGCTTCATCCAACTAGGTAGCTTCTGCCTCTGGTAATCCTGACCATTTCACTAGGTATTCTCTATATACCCTACGCCTGGTTGTCTTCTGAATCCTGGAATCCAGAATGTTCTCTGCCTGCAACTTGGATTTAGGCTGGTTCTTTATGTCTTGAACGTCTTGTCCTATCTCCCTCTGTTGAATGTTCTCAGGTATCACTGGTCCTTTGTATGGAATCAAATCCTGCACATTAAAAATAGGTGATATATCCAAATGGTTAGGTAAATCAATTTTATAGGCATTCTGCCCATATTTTTCCAAAATTTTGCAGGGACCTATTCTCCTCATTTGTAACTTTGTAGGTATCCCCTTCTGTAATCTGGCTTTGTTCAGATGTACCATTACCAGATCTCCAATCTGAAATTGGACTTCTCTCCTTCCTTCATCTACTTTTTCCTTCAATTTCTAATTTGACTCAATCAGATTCTTCTTTACTTGATCATGTATCTCTTTCATGGACTGTGCAAAATCATCAGCATGTCCACTTACTACTCCTTGTCCTGTTAGTTCTCTGAGTTCACAAACTCCTCTTGGATGTATTCCATAGACAATCTAAAATGGGCTGTTTCCTGTAATTCTATTAACACTATCATTATAAGCAAATTCTTCTTGTGATAACACTTGATCCCATGCTTGTCCATATTCCTTTGTTAAGCATCTAAGCAAATTTCCCAACACTCTGTTGATAACTTCTGTCTGACCATCTG
>MU223645.1:7557773-7587230 GCA_018584345.1 Thuja plicata
AGCTCAAGTCGCGCACTCGCCGTGTTATAACCCGAGCTATTCATTCCTTTGCGACTGAGCGATACGATCAGTCGCACACTCGCTATGTTTCTACTCGAGCTGTTATCTACTCTGCGACTGAGCGATGGGCTCAGTGTCGCGCTATCGCACTGTCTAGAGACGAGCTGCCTTTTCTTTTGCGACCTGGCGATGCATCGGGTGTCGCTCACTCGCACACCATGACTTAACTTTTTGTCTTCGTGACTGAGCGATTGATCACCCATCACACACTCGCTACGCGCTTCCCCGAGCTGACTTTTGCCTGGCGACTGAGCGATCCAATGCTCGTTGCATTGTCGCGCACTATTTTTCCCTGCTAGTCGTCTGCGACTGAGCGACTAGTTCCTCGTCGCGCACTCGCTCACTAATAGACTTAACTCATGACTAGCTCGTGAGTGTGCGATGCATGAAATTTCTTCTCTCCACTAGCTCCATGACTGAGCGACTAGGAAAAATATGACTTGCTCGTTGAAAGACTTGTATCAAAACTTGTTCAAAATTGCTGGGGCTAGGGTTTTGAGCTAAACCCTAGGGTGCTCTGCACCACATGTATCCTCTTTTCTCTTCCTTATCTTTCCTAGTGGGTAGTCATGATAAGGAGGGGGCATATATAGGGTCTCCCTTGTACTATAGTTTACATTTATTTACATTTTGTAGCATGCTAAATCCTTGGAAGGTAACGCACACAAGTTGCTAAATCCTGAAGAGACACGCATTTTTACTTTTTATGATATGCTAAATCCTCGAAAGGTAATGCACATAAGTTGCTAAATCCTAAATGGACACGCATTTTATATTCCATAGTGATATAAGAATGTGGATCTATGAATATTTTTAAAAGCCGTCAGAAGACACATTTACAATTACAAGCACAATTTATGGGTGAACCTGTTAGGGGCTCTCCCTCCTTGGTGATTCATGGTAAGGTGGGAATCTTACTAGGTGAGGTAATCACTTTCTCTTTTCTCTCTTTCACTTTCATGCTAGTAGGATTAGATCATGAAGCTATGTTATCTATGGTGTTGTTTTTGTCTTACTTATGTAGTCATCTATGTTTGACTATTCTTTACTTTCATATCTTTATGTATGTATGTTGAGTTAGAATCCTTGGTTTGGGGGCTCATATCCCTAACTTAGTGATATTTTACCTCATTGCAATCCACCAGGATCTTTTTCCTCTAACTTTACAGTGAGCACGTTCGACTTCCCTACTCCCGCTAAAGTGGGGGCTTAATGTATCATCTTAAAATGGAAGCACTTCCATGTTAAGAATGTTTAGCCCTCCTTAGAAAATGTTTTTGACCTCCATCATATCATCCTCCTATTTCTGCATCATCCTCTGCTTCTGTGCCTATTTAGGACCCTGATTGGGCCTCTCTGGGCACCTTCTACCCCACCTAGCATAGTTTCCAGGGGTTCTGGCCCCCTGGGTCAAGGTCGACCTTGACCTTGACCTAGGTTAGGGTCGACCTCGACCTTGACCTAGGTCAGGGTCGACCTCGACCCTGACCCAGGTCAGGGCTGACCTTGACCCTGACCTAGGTCAGGGTCAACGTTGACCTTGACCAGGGTCGACCTCAACCCTGACCTAGGTCAGGGTTGACCTTGACCCTAACCAAGGTCCACCTTTCAAATCTGGAAGCCTGTCGGCTGCCAGGGGTCATCCAAAATTTAATTTTCCCGCTTCTAGGTCGACTATTTCAGGTTCCAAAGCGTTGATCCCTAAATTATATTTAATATAGGTCCTCTCCTAGGGGTAAAGGCTTTAATGAGGCTTTAATATAGGTCCTCTCCTATGTTGGCCTCCTTAGAATATTGTGCCCTAATTTCATATAAAAGGAAGCCTTTCCCTCTCATTTTCGCTAAGTCTTCTAAGTGCAAAAAGCTCTAACCAAGATTTTGTCAAGAAGTAAAAGGTTCAAGCATCCATAGTTCTACATGTTTTCAAGATTTCAAGGTGTTCAAGTCTTCCTCTCAAGCATTCAATTTCTCCATTTAAGATCAAGGATTCAAGCTCTCAAGCCTTTGAAGGGATTTGGTTCAAGCATTCAAGATTTATCATTCAAGCCCTAGATCTAGCCATCATGGTGGTGTGATCTTCCTTCAAGATCTTTTGTGAATCCTTAAGACTCATTCATTCTCCCTTCAAGGTAAATTCCAAGCATACAATCATGGAGGTTTATAGTTTCTAAGGTCCATGCTTTCATATTTACATACTTTCTTACATTTGAATTACAATTGCATATCTATTCAATATCATAGCTTCATTCTTAGATTCAATTCTACTACTTGCTAGCATTCTCATTTTAATTATTGATTTCAAGGTTAATTCCTAAATTAGGGTTTGACTAAGGCAAACCCATCCCCCTAAACAAACAAACCTCTTTTTCTTTTAGGTACAAGTTTAGGACTATGAATTTGAACCCAGATCTGGATACCCTTTTTGGCTTTCTTTCAGACTCCGCGAATAGATTCTCTATCAGACCTGTACAGGTCAAGGTCAACATTATTGGGTCAAGGTTGACATTATTGGGTCAAGGTCAACATTTGTGGGTCAAGGTTGACCTTTTTCATAAGATGACATCGAAATGGAAAAAGATTTCTGGGTTTTGTTTGTCTCTGTGTTTCCTTTCCGAATCATACTTCAAATTTTCCAGAAACTCAATACAGGCTTCAGAAAATGAGTTTTTCTAGATTTTCTATATTATGAGGTAGGTATCTTATCCCACTATTCTTTACATGCTCCTTTCCATCCTTTTTATCATAATAATTAAGTGTAAGAAACTAAAATTGGCCTTAGGATCTCTTTCTCATCTCATTATGCAAATCTTACTTAAGAAATCCTTTATGAGCCAAATTTAGATATTACAAAAAGATACATTTTTGAATCAATTGACCTCATTTATTGATATGCAAACAACAAAGATAAAATACATTGTGAAATTATGAAAATAATTATTTCATTTGCATTGAACAGGGATAAATTACTTTTTTGAGTTCACTCATTTGAAAACATAAATACATGTATTTAAGATCAATTAAAATTAAATGCCTCACACAAGGCGTGAGTGTAGCCTACTACTTCTCCTACAAACTTAAAACATAATTAAAAGATAGAATAGGAGAAAGAGATAGGTCAAAGATAACCAGTCATTGCCTGTTTCTTTGACTGGTTATAAGTGGTTGGCTGGTCCTGAGTCTATTCCATGTCTGAGTGTTTCCCAACAAGCTCCTGAATCTTGTAGGATTGAAAACAATAATGTTAGATCTCAATATAGATCTAAGCAATGGCCGGTTATCTCAAATCTACTCTATGACTATGCCACCTTTTAAAGCTATCCTAAATCTGAAGAAGAAACATCAGAATACCCTCAGTGCTTGTGAAAAAGAAATATTTATGCTAATGAGTTTGTTTCCTATGCAGAAAAAATGATCAATGTCACGTAGATGTAATGTGTGGCTCCCACAAGGGTTTGAGCCCAATGTATCATTGATCAAGAGATATAATATCAAGAAAGAAGTATAAATATAGTATTAAAGGGGCATGTGAATCTTTTATAGAACCTTTTTATTATATTCTAAATACAAATATAACAGGCAAACAGATTGACAAGATGTTTAAGGGACAATACTTTTGTAATTGAAACCTTAAAACTTGTTGAGGGACAACAAGAATTACCAATTGAAGCAAGGTAGAAGATAAAAAAAGAGTTACAAAGATCCAGAAAAAGAGTATTGATAAACAACAATGAACCCAAGAGTTGCAGGTTTTCAACAAACAGTGAAATTTATGAAAGGGATTACCACAATAGAATCATGAGTGTATGATGACCCTCAAAGGATAGTGGATGAGATTTATTATTGCTGTTTCAAGACTATTTTATCAAGGTTTGCACTGAATTCAAGATCAATGACAATAACATTTATAGGTCAAGCATTAACACTAAGTTTAGTCACCATCAAAAAATGCAAAGACCTATTTTTATGTGAAAGCCTCGTGTTAAGGAGTAAAATCTCAAATATCACTGTCATGTTTTTCAATGCAATAATCTGAGGCATAACGGAGTTACAAGAAAAATGAAGGTATCAGCAAAATCATGCTAATTGTTTATCCACAACAGTGCCGAGTCTCATAGAGCTTAAAAAGAAAGAGGGAATTCTCTCTGCAAATCCTTAACATATCCCAGTAGCACCGATCAAAGAAAAGGGGTGATTCCTCAGGGGTTGTCCTAGCTCTAGAGGTAAGAATGCCTAGTTTTTCATTACCTGAAGTAAAAAAATTTACAAGATTGAAGGAGATAACCCACAACTTGCACAAGAAAACCCTCTTATTAATCTACAACAGCAGAACCAAAGTTTTTTAGCAGTTCATTTGTGCATAACAATGAAATTCTCAAGCATAAAATGAATCTACAGAGGAAGATCAATCCATGCTTAGAGACCAGAAAATAAAATGATAGTTTTTGAAGTTTCATAAATGCAGAGAATATGAGGAAAGGATAGAGAAGGAGACTTCGTAACTATGAAACATTATAAGGGTGGAAAATATAGAAAAATAGAATGCTGGTCTTGTCACGTTTCAACATGTTTATAGTGCTTTTCAAGAAACAAAATCTTTGGTAGAGGGAGGAAATATGTTAAATGTTCATTTTTTTTACATGAGGAACTCTTGAATTCAACAAGCCACAGTCTGGATACTGAGAAGAAGCATGAATCTTTTCCAAACAAAAAAAAACAAAACAAAATGGCAGTCCCATATATAAGCTGGAGGTGAGCATTAAACATGAGAAACAAACATAAAATTTGTTATTTAAACCTGCCTGTGAATGAATGTAGGTGGCTAGAGCAATAAGGAAACAATACACATAATTTCACCTTTATTCAACACGATTTTTAGAAAGGGGAGTTCAAGTGTCATTCTAATGCACTTACATGTGAAGCTTCATAGAGATTCATGGAGGGAATGGCTTCATCAAAATTCCAGCAAGCAAAAAAATTCTATAGATGGTGTCGGCTCATGCTCAAACCCTACTCACCTCTCCATGCAAAAAAAAAAGAAAAAAAACAAATGATGCGAATTACTTTAGGGTTGTTTGTTTTGTGGACCCCTAAGGCGCATTGGATTGTTTTTCAAATCCGCTTATGCACAACAATATGCTTTTCTGTAATCAAAATATCCAATGCAAGGTCGAGTTGTTTTCCATTTTGCCATGACAACACAAGGTTATGCCTTGTTGTGTGCAAAATGTTTTGTTAAATGAAAATAATAGTATCATCAAATTAAATTGTAAACATATCTTATATATTTATCAATATTAAGCAATAGGTAAAGTTTATTTACCAAATATAAGTTCTATTTATATTTGTTGAATAAATTTTATTATTTCTTAATATGGGTAAATATATAAGATAATTTTTAGATTTAATTACATTATTATTATTGTTTACATTTGATACCTTTTGTGTTTTGAATTTAATAATTGGTGCCTTATAAACCAGTTATTAAATATTAAAACAAGATTTAATAGAGTGACATGTGTGGAAATTGCTAAATCTTCATGACTAAGCCACAAATTTTAATGAATTTGAGAGTGTTTAGGAGGGTGGATGAAGTCTCTAGACATTTGGAGGCAATCTAGGAGTGTTGGAGTCCTTTTAGGGGAGTTGGAGAAGTCTTAGGGTCAAATTTGACTTTCCCCTAAGATTTGGAACACAATTATGACCATTTGGAGCATTCTTAGGGCTGTTTTGATGAGTCACAAGCTGGTTAATGACTTGAGAGGACTTTTTCATGGTAGGAATTTATTTTGGAGAGAGTGGAATGGCTATTTTTGGGGCTATCTTTATGATTTCGACCCTTGGAGGTTTTGAGATGTATTAAGTGAGTTTAGGACCCTTTTTATGAGTTAGTCCTGACTATGCAAAGGAGGGATTTTGTGACATTCTTTTTTCCTTAGCAGTTTTATGAAGAAGTTTGTCACTCATTTTTGGAGACTGAATATATAGTGAAAACATTTTGGAGCAACAATATTCTATCAAGTTCAAGCCTTCTTTCTTTCTGTGACTATGTATCAAGTGCATGATTGATAGGAATAGTAAGTGAGTTGATAAATCCTTTTTATTTTTTTTGTCTCAGCTATTACCTTGTTGCATGAATGTATTTTGTTTGCAGGTTGTAATTTGTGTCCAAGAATTTATAGGGTTTTCTTGTGAAGAATTTTCTTCCTTGTTAATTCTATTAAAGACCTCTTTATAAAATATTTATGCAGACCTATATAGAACATAAATTTTTTATTCATCAAGGTAGAGTTTAAGGTTTTGGGATCCATCATTATCAACCTAGTTTCTTACTCTTTGGTGAATCACCTAGTTTTCTTAAATTTAGTTTCAGTTTACAAGTTCACCTCTATAGTTTCTTATCTCTTTCCTTGCAAAGTTTAAGTTAGTTTTGAAGAGTTATAAGTGATTATCCAATAGGAACTGACATAGAATCCAGAGGTTTCATTTCAAGTTATGCATTTCCCACATACATAGATGAATCCCATATTAGTAAAAATTTTTAAACTTGTATAGTTTAACAGGGTGCAAATTTTAAGCCTTAACAATTTTTGCATGCCCGGTGGGACTAGAGATCCATGTTTTTAATTTCATGTTGGTTTGATATACTGTGAGTGTGAAAATTGAACTATTTGAGGTTATCATTAGGTGTATATGGAGACTCCATGGTGAAAGAAAGTGATTGCAGTGCTACAATAAGTTTTTATGAGAAAAATTGAGACAAGAAGCTCAAATACATTTGAATATTTGCAGTTGGATACACCCAAAAGGAAGGGGAGAACTCTCAAATGAACTCCACATACAAAGAGGGTTATGTTAGCTCTTTTTCTTATTGAATCGATATATAGCTATTCAAGCCCGACTCTAAGATTCCCAACTTCAGATTCATATAGGGAAAAGGCTAATTAACAAGGATACTATCCTTCACTTTGGGTTCCACAGACCCAGGTGGGTGTACCTAATTCTAGATTACTAATTCCTAGTAACTCAATGGTGGAGAAACTGATTCACTCTTATTTTGAAATACAATAGTTGAATACACACCATATAAATGATTATATCTAACCTAATGCAAAGCTTAATAAGCCAGATCATGAACTTCACAAGAGCTACTTTTAGTGTAACAAGGACATTCATCCCTCTTCTTTTTTAGTCTCAGACCTAGGAAGGATAACCTATTGATTCTCTCTTCAAGGAATCAACACAATAGAATGTACTTCTTAATACAATCAAATAAACTTGTATACTTTTAATACACAAGAAAGTAAAGATTAATTTGATTTAAAATTGATGATGAGAACCACTTGTCATAACTTAGACCAGTGCCTAATCCCAGGCAAAGAGTCAAATGAAATGCAAATCCACAGAAAAAAAACTAATAAGAACACAATCAAAATCCCAGACAGAATGCCTTACAAGCTGCCCTCTCATCCTCACATCCATGTATCAGATTTTCATACTAACCCTAACCCTCTGGAATTAATCACAAGATTAACTCCTCCCTTGAAAGAAACTTGTAAGCAATCACACAGTTACCTTATAACTAGTATGTCTAAGATGCTTTATAAACTAAACATACAAGAGCATGAAATAAGTACAAAAAGACATCATAGATTTGAAAGTGGAGATTCCATTGTATTTTATTAATATCTTTCTAATTCAATACATTCAGTTCAAATCAAAGCTTGAAGAGCTAGACAAATATTAAGTCTGCCTTGCAATTGTAAATTCACCCTCTTTAACAATACATTACAAAAGACTACATATACCCAACACTAGCCATCTTGGAATCCTCAAAATTCAAGGATGCAACAAGCTTCAGATGGCTAAGCTAACCTAAGGACATTAAAAGACAAAACTTGCAGTTAGTCCTTTAGACAGTGGAAAGACAAAATTAGTTGACAACCGAATTTGATCTTCAATCTTCAATAGCTAGCACCTTTGTCTATTGGTATTCTGAATTTTGTGTAGTTGCAATGAGACCTAGTGACTGCCATTTCAGGATAACTTACACTAGTATTTGAGATAGTTATCCTCCCTATGCTCAGAGATCAGGTGCCAGGTGTCTTCTTCACTCTTCATCCATTATGTCTAGATAAATAGCTAGAACCTTCTTCTTTTTAGGCTTTGTGAGAGTGTCCCATGCTATTACCTTTGCCTTTGTAGGCCAACTAAAACTCTGAGTGCTCTGAATTTGTGTCTTCTGCCGCTCCCATCTGGCATATGTTATCATCTTGACATCTGCTACAAACTTGTTAAAATCTATTTTAGCTTTGAAAGCTTCATCCAAGATATTGTTGAGCCTTTGCATGTCCAAGGTGCCATCATCTGAGATAAATGCCTCCTTACTAGGCAATAAGGTGTCAAACTCACCTTTCCACACTTCAATGGGTTTGAGTTGATCATTGTCACCTTTTTTTGAGGGAATGAACCTATTGTACTCTAGGCCAAACATATTTATTCTGGCCTTTATCTGATTAACCTTTCCTTTGAAGAAGGACAAGGTACTAGTGATTTGATCTATTTCCTCTCCCACTTGGCACACAATCTTTGGGAGGTCTATCCTATGAGGTTGCAAAGATGTGAATCTTTCAAAAATTTGAGTCCTGACTAACCATGTAGCATAATATGGATTCAAGATTGACACATAATTGTTTGCCTCTATTTGTAAACCAGGCATTTTTCTATATGCATTATACACTAAATCAACTTTATCCCTCATGATACTGATCCTATGCTAAAAAATCTACATTAAAGCTTCCAAAACAACTTTGTTGTGTTCTAAGATTACATGCTATGTTCCTGGTAGATCCCCTGTGTCCTTAGTTTGGATCTCAGCATCTGTACTTGGCTTTGGTTGGGAAGGGACAACTTTAGGCATATCTTGCAATTGCTAAGTCAATTATGCTATCAACTTATCTTGTGCTTTGATCTTGATTAGAGCTAGCTCCCTGTCTTTGACTATGTCACTAGTTTCACTAGTGAGCTTCTTAAGTTTTTCAGACATTTGGACAGCCTTGGCCTCATTCAATTGAGAAAAATGGGTGAGGACTTGGGAAATCTCCAAGTCTCCTATATTTTGGACTGGCTAGATAATCTTGTTTCCTTCCATTTTCTCTTGTATATTTTTCAGGGATGGCTTCTGATCTTTTGGAGCTAGGATCCACATTGCTAAGGCTTGGGACTTTGGATTGTATCCAAATCCTCTGATCATTTCCCCAACCTGTGTCTTTGATGACAAATTTACATCAGGTTGCTTCCTAATTTGATCTATAATGAAAGTTGAGGCCAATTCCCACCCTTCTACCAACAACATCCCACTAGCCTTTACCAGTTGTCTTGCCTCCTTTGGTGTGATTTTCTCTGATTTAGGATCATAATCCTGCAATGTTTGTAGAGCCTCACTAGTTACTGGATCACCACCTTCCAATTGCAGTTGTGCACCAACTTGTTGTTGCTTGTTCCAGATAAGGAACTCTTTAAACTCCTTGGTCTTGATGAAATTGGCATCCTTTAGAAATTGATCTTGATATATCAATATTTCATCAGTGCATGTCATGAGAGGCAACTCTAATTCCTCTTCTTCATATTTTTGTAGTTTCTTCCCTACTCTTATATGTTTCCTCAACTGATGGTCATAGGCTCTATCACTAGTGATAAGAGCACCAATTTTATCTTTCTTCTTCTCTTTCTTTGAGATGGTTCCCCTATTTCAACTCTTTGTATTTTTGGTGGGGGCTCATAGGCAACCTCAGTTTCTGGGACCTTTATTAGGTCAATTATGTTCTCACCCTCAGTTGCCTATTCTTCTACAAATTCTTGAATCACTGTAGGGGAGCTAGGAATGAGTACTCCTCATCACTGTCCTCATCATATTCTAATGATGAATTCCATTTATGGCCCTTCTCTGACACTACCAGTGCACCTTCAAATTGATTGTACAAAAGAGTATGAGACTCAATCATGACATCAAGCCTTTTTAAATATGGCAAGTCTGGGAAGAAACCCCCAAAATAAATGCCCTTCCTCTTTACTTTCCTCTCCAAGTCCATCAATTCATTAAAATTTTCAGCCCTCTTATTAACCTCCTGCACCTCCAGTATATTTCTTATGAGGTCTTCTTCCTTGTATTCCTCATGATCTTTTGTGTACAGAATGGTGTGTATCAACAACTTCTTGGAACTCAATATGAAGCCTTCTATTTCTATGTATCTATAGAGGGTTACATTCATCCTGTAGTGGCTCATCCAATTGTTTACTAGATCTAACACCCTTTTACAAATTGTAAAATTGTAGTTCCTAAACTGTCTTGGGGTAAATGTACCCTTCCTGTGAGGAGAAAGGTGCTCCTTGTCTGTAAAAATTAGCTATCTAACAAATTCCATTGCTGCAATCCTGGGTGGCACATGGAATGGTAGAAAATGGGGTGGGTGAATGTAACCATACACCCTAATCAATGTAAAATTCTTGTCATAATATAAGTCTCCCCAATTGTGGTCTCCTAGCCACTTATCAACATACTAGCATGGCCTTAGCAGTTGTATCACCTTCACTAGTAGCCTTGTCTTGTTTACACCTAGGCATTTAAGTATTGGATATACTATCCAATTTTCAAAGGCACAAAATTCCTATTCTCTGGAAGTATAATTCCACGCTCTCAGCCAAAATTGAATGGGGTTGGCCTAGTTCTGATGAAACCTTTGAGGCCTCAAATACCGACAATTCATGATAGGAAAGTTGTAGTACAAAATCAAATGCATTAAAATGGAATAATACATGAATCTTGGATTGTGTTTCTTGTTCTGGATATCGATAAATCCTTGATGCATTTGATTGATTATATACTGAATATAATCATAATTGGTACTAGTACGAGGGCTCTGCATATCTAGGACCATCATAAGGATGTCTAAGGTGATTCTCTCGGGCCCTCCATCCTTTCCTAACACCCTGCACACTACATAGGACATGTACTTGATGTAGAAGTTGAGGTCTTTGTAGTAATATGGAGAAGTCCCTGGGATGGGTGCAATGTAATTCTTCATTCTCCTTGGCACATGATGTTCCTAGATCAATTTGGAAGCAATGCCAGACTCTCTTGTATACCTATTCTCTAAACTCTTCAAGTTTATCTCTATGGGCATTGAATGGTATACATTGAATGCTTTCATAAATGAGTTCCTGTCTAGGGTTACTAGGGCTTTCCCATCATCTCTTTTTATAGTTTTGGTTAGGGTATCATACCTATTGGAAATTTCTAAGATGAAATCGACATCTACAAAGATGGCAGGGACTATTAATTTGGCTAGTCCACATGTCCATGGGTTCGAAATAGGCACAACTTCATCACTATTATTATAAAAGTAATTTAACAGGGAATAACGTGAAGACCCTAGAGTTTTAGCATCCCTAATGAAATACAAATCATCAATAAGAGTATCAATACTTACTTTTCTATTTTGGCTTAATCTCGACAATAAAGAGATGAATTCTTTAGAATGATTATTCTTCCCTTTCATGTCATTATCAACATCACCACTTCTTCCACTGGTAGACACTACACTCATTGCCTGACTCATCTTGTTCTGTTCCAATTTATCTCACCGATATTAAGACAAATCTATCCTCCAAATCACACACTTCAACTATTAATCACCCAATCTATTATGGAACACTAACAACCACTTGAATTCCTCAAATTCAAGACTCAAAATAGGCTTCATTTACTCTATGAATCTGAGAAACTCTATTTTATGCACACACTAATAACTTAGCAAATTCTTGCTCTCAAAACAATTAACTCTTGGTAAGAAGCAATGATTAACAGTTACCCCTATTTATCTCTGAATCATCAATGCGTAATTCTGATAATTGCAATTCTATCACTTCTGGCTTTAAGTCCTCATGTTGCGAAATCAATTTTTGTTATATCCATAGCCTTTGAAAGTGACAGGAAATCAAATATGCATGAGTGATTTTTGATAAAAAAACATATTATATTCAAAACACGATCCAATTTTATCCGATTTGCTATTTCTCATACAACTTAGCTACCCTTTAATACACTTTTCATAACTTTATGAATTTCTATTGGTTGGAAACTGTTCATCCTGGTGCCAAAGAAAAGTCTTTAATTTAACTCTATTTTAGCTCCTAGTGACCTCGTGACTGTGTAATCTCCTTGTCACTGGAATATTTTCTTAACTGTGGTTTCATACCGAGACTCAGTGACTGCCACCCGATCAACCTCATGATCAATGGTTATCTCTTTGTCACCAGATGAATCACTTAACTCATATCCTTTTGGAGACACCGAGACTAAATCCTTTTAAACTCTTCTTTGACCTTGGTTTACTTCCAGAGACTTGGCGACTGTGTAATCCTTTTTCTCTGAATAAATATTTTAACTCAAAGTTTATTTGGAGACCACGCAACAAAAAGCTTTATCTCTTAATTGATGTATAATTTTACCTTTATTGTTTTCATCTGGCGACAACCTGACTACCATTGATCTTCCTTTATCAGCTTCTGATGGTTGTCACTGAGTCTCGAGATCATCAGGAAAAACCCTAATTTATCATGAGACAATGCGACGACATCCAATCAAAACTTTGTCAGAAGAAAATCAATGGTTCCTGTGAAGTCTCTTAATCCTTGGATGACATCACTCATTATTTTGAGACTCAGTGACAAGGACCCATTCTTGGGTCAACCAAATGCCATATGTCACTCAAATATTTGTCCACCTGTTATTAGTACTTGGCCACGAAGCTGCATGTGTCATGAATCATCTTCCACGTCAACCCTTAGCTTGAACCTAACCAGTCTTTAACCTTGGGTAATCAATTTTCTTTATTGCCTCACAGTCATTGAATGAATTTACATTTATCATGCTTATCTGGAGATAACCTAACTACAGTTGATCTTTCTCTTATTTGCATCTAACGGTCATCTCCAAGTCTCTAGATCTTCAAAGAAAACCCCAATTCTTCATGAGACTTTGAAACTGCTATCTCCAAGTTGCCAGGTGTACTTCTCATTTTATACTTTTATTAGAGACTACATGACTGATGAACACGTGTCTCAACTATCCTTTTTTCTCCTGATCATCACATCACTTTTGAATTTTCAAACCTTTTCAGCGACCTCACAACTGTCATTGGATCTCTTTCCATCTAATGGTTGTCTCCAAGTCTCATGATTCTTAACTTAACCCTTGACTTCTCTCGCGACTAGGTGACAATGCTAAACTAAAATTGACATTTAACTCGGGTTCATTTAGAGACTTCACGACTATGAAATGTCAGTGTCGCTGAATAATTTTCAAACTGCAGGGTTAATCACGAGACAACCCAACCACCATAGGATCTGACTTGAGATGGACTGTTTGCGTTAAGTCTCCATATCCTTTGAGGTATATTCTTTTTATTAGGAGATAACACAACAAAGGCCTTTCTCTAAGTCTCTAGACAAAATGGAATATTCTTTTTACTTCACGAGACTAAGTGACTAACATAAAAGCACATGACTTATTCTCAGAACTTAAGTTACAAATAAGTAACTTAAAAATAGAAACGTGAATGAGATTTTCGGGTTTTTTGCATTTTTGAATAGAGGCAAACCTAGGGCCTAGGGTTTTTGAAAATTTTCACTAGGTTTATGGCTAAAATCATTATTTACAGAAGTATCTAAACATTTTTAGACCTGATTTTCAACTCTCGAGCATAGAAATGGTTGGGAATTTCAAAATTTTACTGGACAGGCTACAAAATTGGAAATACAACCAAAAGTGGCTCTATCTGAGGATGTGTAAACACAAATTTATATCAAGAACCATAGATCTTTGGGAAAGAAGACCAAAACTGCACTAACCTATTATTGAAACAAACACACATCTGGGAAAGAAACACACAACAGAAGGAAACACACCTGTACATGATATACAACTACTGTGCATGGAATAAAAGATCTAATTGAAGAAGTTTTTCAGGAATTGTCCATGCACTAGCAATTCCTATTCTTCATCATCCATATTCTTGAGGAAATATGATTCCTTTACGAAAATATGAGAGATAACAAAAGGCCCCAACCATAGTGACTCAAATTTTTTGTGCTTGCCTTTGTCTTCCACCCTGACATTCCACTGCAATACAAAATCACCAGGCTGGAAATCTATTTCATGTGCCCTTCTATCAAAAAGGTATTTCATCTTTTGCTGCAGCTTGATATTTTCCCTTTGACTATTCCTCCTCATCTCATCCAATTCTACTAATTGCACCATTCTTTCCCGCATAGGTTCAGAAATCTGAATATCCTCATCTTGAATGAATTTGTAAATTGGGAGTAAATTGTTGACAGGCATCCTTGACTAAGCACCATACACTAGTTTAAAAGGATATTTCCCTGTAGCCTTCTTAACAATAACTCTATTTTCCCATAGGGCAAGTTTTAGCTTTGCATGCCAAGCTCTCTTGTTATTTTCTAGGGTCTTTTTAAGAATTTGTAGAATACTCTTGTTACTTGATTCTACTTTCCCATTATCCCAAGGATGGTAAGGGGATTAATAAGAAATGACAAATCCCATGTCAGAACATAAATCAACAAATTATTCAAATTTGAAGCACATGGCATTGTCCATTACTAGTTTAAGTGGAACACCAAACCTAGTGATCACATTGCTCATCAAAAACTCAATGACCACTGCACTTGTAGCTTTCTTAATTGGAATTTCCTCAACCCATTTGGTAAAATAATTAGTTACCAATAAAATCCAATTGTGCCCCCCACTTGATTTTTCATTAAATTCCCTAATAAAGTCCATTCCCCACATGGTAAAAGGGGCTTCTGTAGCTATGGGGTTTAGTATTAAGGCTCCTGAGAATTTCATCTTGTTTGAAAACCTCTGGCAAGGTTCACATTTTTTGACAAATGCATGGGTATCCTGAAACAAACAAGGCCAATAATAGCCTGCTCTCAAAATCTTGTGAGATATTGATCTAGCAGAGTAATGACCTCCACACATCCCAACATGCATTTGTTTAAGGACCTCTTCAGATTGTCCTTTATCAAGACAAAACAATAATATTGCATCTCTATTTTTCCAATACAAATCACCATGCAATAGGACATACTTCCAAGCCTATATTATTAGACTTCTTTTTTGGTTATCATTTAAACTTCCTGGGCAACTAGCATTTTTAAGGAAATACACTCTGTCAGCATACCAAGGCTGCATCTCAATGCTTGTAACAACCTTTTCATCAGTATCAACACTGTTCACATGAACTAAGGCCAAGTTTTCTTCTGTCATCAACTTTTCCAATCTCAGTCCTTTCACCAACTTTGTGATATGAATGTCCAAGTCAAATTCTTGAACTTTGTTTATCCATTTACATATTTTTCTCGTTACCTCATTTTGGACAAAAATACCTTTTACAATAGCATGAGGAACATATGCATTTAATTTACCACATACAAGATAAGGCCTGAAAGCCTTAACTAATTTCACTAAGGCATAGGCCTATTTCTCCATCAACTCATAATTCAACTCGGTTGACTGCAAGGACTTGCTGAAAAATGCTATAGGATGTTCAAATCCCTCATCATCCTTTGTAGTAGGACTACAACAATAGTATGGAAAGAAGCAAATGTAAACAAAGAGAAAGGATTGGTACAATTAGGGGATACTAAGATAGGGGCTTCCTAGATATATTTTTTAATCTTTTCATAAGCCAATTGTGCCTCTTGATCCCATTCAAATTTCACATCCTTCTTCAGCAATTTAACTATGGGTTTAACCAGTTCTGCAAAGTTTGCAATGAATCTCCTGAAAATTTTTATCTGTCTCAAGAATGACTGTATGCCTTTCAAGTTTTTAGGAGAAAGTACCTTTTGAATAGCCTTGACTCTTTCTGGATCTATTCTTACTCCTTCTTTTGACACTATGTGACCTAAAAGTTTCCCTTCAGTGACATAAAAATGGCATTTCTTTGGGTTTAATGATACCCCTTACTCCAATGCTTTGAGCATAACTTTTTCCAAATGGTTGCAGTGGTCTTCTGCCTTCTTTGAAAGGGCTATCAAATCATTCTAGTAAACCACCATAAGGAAAGCTATAAGATCCTTAAAGGCTACATCCATAGCCCTCTGAAAAGTTGCACCAACATTTTTTAAGCCAAAAGGCATGCGAGCATAAACATAAGTACCCCAGGGAGTGGTAAATATTGTCTTAAATTGTTCAGATTCTTTGACAAGCACCTAATTGTACCCTAAAAACCCATCCATCATAGACAACAGGTTGCATCCAGTGACCTTGTGTAACATAGCCTCCATATTTGGCAATCCATAGTTATCTTTTAATGAGGCCACATTCAAGTTTCTAAAGTCAACACATAATTTTATATTCCTGTTCTTATTTCTCATAGGGACTAAATTAGAAACCCATGATGAATGTCTGATAGGATGAATTATGCTTGCATCCCTCAACTTCATCAATTCCATCTGGATTTTAGTAGCCAACAGTGGATTGATTGGTCTATGATTTTGCCTAAAGGGTTTCACATCTTCTTTAAGTGGGATATCATGCTGGAATAGGTCTTTTCTATAGGCTTTCAAATCCTCATAAGACCAGGCAAAAACATGTTTATATTTTTTCAGTAGCCTTATCAGGTTCAATCTCACATGGCTATCCAACTTGTTACCAATATAGACTAATTGAGGAGATGTTTCAGATCCCAGGTTTACTTCTTCTAAATCTCCTACCTTTGCATTGGACTTCTTGGACATATAGTTGTCATTTTTACTAAACATGCCCTCTAATTCAACCAATCCTTTGGGAATGTGATTAGTATCCAGCTGGATAACTTCTTGGTCAAAGATATATTCCCTACCATCCACAATTTCTACTAGGGATTCATAGTCAATCTTCTGACCATCATATTGATCTACACACTTAATAAACCTAAGGATATCATCATCATCCTCAAATACTTGCCAATTATGAATATTGTCAGGGAGTGCAGGTCTACTTTTTATTTCTACCACAGACACGCCAGTAAGGGTAACATCATTATTTTTCAGAGCAACATTAGCAAGGAAGTCTACCATTATGTTATTTGATCTCTCTATCCATAGAATATTGAAGGCATCCAAGAATTCTACCCTATCCCAGACTGCATACTTGTACAATTTTAGTATGTCATCTTTGGCGGCATAATGTTCCCTTATCTGAGATATGATTAATTAGGAATCCCCATGAACTTTCAAAAATTTAATACCATGTTTAATGGCAATATCCATTCCCAAAATTAAAGCCCTATACTCAGCTGTGTGATTTGTACAGTGAAAGGTCAACAATAAAGAATACTTAGTGATTCCTAATGGGGATATGAATAAAAATCTTGCTCCTGATCCTTCCTTGGAGCAGCCTTCATCAAAGTGCATTTGTCACAGTCCATTTTGTTGCAATAGAAATTCATCAACAATTGGGTTAGTATTTTTTAATTGTGGCTTGATTTATTTCACAATAAAGTTTTCCATATCAATATCTACACAAAAGTTCAATCAGTCAAGTAGAACCACCTCCACCATGACAGGTGATTGAGGTTCTCTGTACAATTTGACCTCATTACCATTTACAATGATAGTTGCATAGGAAAAATCTAATTGCATCTTTCCACCCACTGTTGCAACCCATTGTCTTGACAGAAGCATACCATAATATGGTTTGGTGTCTACAACAACTATGTCCATTCTGTAGGTTGCTTCAAGGAAAGCAACAATTTTTACCTCAATGTATTTCAATGTTTCTATCACAGGAACTTCCCTATTGTCCATGGCATAACAACTTCCTGTAGGGGTGGTGACCTGAAGGCCCAATTCCTTCATGACATGATAAGATATTATATTTGCTGCAGCACCATAATCTATCATGCAATTTTTTACCAAGAAATTATTAACCATCAAGGTGACATAAATGGGTCAACAGATAATGGTTCTTGGGTAATTATGTTACCAATGTAGATATTGGAAAATTCTTTACCTTTTTCTTTTCCTTTTACTTGCTCTTCTCTTTCCTTGACAAGTGGACTTTCCTTTTTATTATCATTTAAAGTCAAGGATGTTTTCTCCTGGTTTGGTACATAGATATCATCAATCCCTCTCAAAAGTGCCAATGCAACTTCTTTATGCTCTTTTATTTTTACCATCTCCATCAGTGGGAATGCAACTTTCATTTGAGTCAGAGCATGTTTCATGTCAAATAGGGGAAATTTATAGGATACATCACTCATCTTTCTACCTTTATAAGATTTATCAGTGGCTACTTGTTCCTCCTTTTCTTCTTCCTTTTCAGCATAATCAGAAGAAGGCCCTACTTGTCTCACAAATTTTTTATCCTTACTCTCCTTGACAGGAGAATACATAGCATCTTAAGGGGAATCCTTTCTGACATAGGCAGGGGCAGATTTACCTTGAGTTGGCTGCACTATTCTCAGATTATATGCATTTTTGGCTTGGTTAATGGCTGCAATAGCCAGAGATATTTTTTCCTCATCAGTAGGGGCTTTAAAATGAGAATGGGACTTGTCATTTCCTACTGTATTTATAGTTACTTGTGAGACAATATCAACCTCATAACTTTGACAAGGTACAATTTGTGATTTATGTTCTAGATTAAAATTTTCTTCCTTATACAAATCATCAGAAAGTGAATCACTTTCTGAGAACTATGGATATGGTTTCTTTACTGTGAACATATTAATGGTAGGGCCTTCTTGCTCTGCATCCCTCTCTTTTGTCTGATCAAACAAGGCTTGGGATACCACACACTGATATGAAGAATGTGGCATATTTCAAGCATCACACCAAGGATTATTTTCAACATAATTTGTACTATCCCTTTTTAGGGGATCAGGGGTTTCCTTGACTTTTGGGTTATCTTGTCCATCAGGGACTGGCTTGCCATTATTCCAATTTTTTTTTATATGGGTAGTCTCTTAGGTTAGGCTGCTTATCAAACCTTTGGTTAGGGTACTTATTGTCATGGTACCCTCCCCTATCATTTTTGTCCATTTTGGAAGCAAGATCTTTTACTGCACTCACCAGTATATCAACTGTGTCATCTTCTTTGACAGTCTTGTTGGTTGGTCCCTTTTCTTTCCAAAGTTTATTGTCTTCTCTTTTTCCCAATTTTCCTGATGCTCTCCTATTGCTTTAAATATCAATAGCTATTTTGTATGCATCTCTTAAGGTTATTGGGTTTTTGTCTCTGAGTAAATAAGACATTTTACCATTGACAACATTGATATAGGTTGTCAAACATACTTCCTCATCTAACCTCGGGACTTGGAATAGTTTATTCATGGCCTTTTGAAATCTATTGTTAGAATCAACCATATTCTCATTAGGGAATTTTTTGATATTATTGAATTCATTTAGCATATATCCAGAGTTGACATGTTCTCTGTATTGTTCCCTAAAGGACTTTAAAAAATCCTCCCAAGAGGCAATGCTATCATTTTGTAGATTTCTAAACCAATCCTTAGCATCTTCTATTAAAGACTGAACAAAAAGCTTCATGATAACATCTTCATTTTCAATTTTCAAAGTCAGTTATCTTGTCACTAAAAGCCTTTAAATGTTCTTCACAAGTAATGACATTATTTCCTGTGAATTTAGGATTTTGTCTCTTACCTCATTGGGAATCACATTTGGGTGACCTGGAAAACCTTCAAAGAAAAGAGCTACATATCTATTCATATGAACATGTCTTCTTTGGAAATTACACAACACATTGTTGCATCTTAGTTCAATTGTACCTCTTTGATTTTGAATTGGTGGGGGGACATTTTACTTCAAGTTAGAGATATGAGCATTAGGACCAGGACCAGTAAATTGAGCAACTCCCTTTGGGCCAAAAGCATGTGTAGTTGATGTAGACGTCTAAAACCGTCCTTATATTAATTTAATTAATATTCCCATAGCATTATAATTAATTTTAATTAATTAATTATATTTTTTATATTCTTCTATTTATTTAATTAAATATGATTCACTTTCCTTAGTATTTAAATTTAATTTAAATACCATCCCCTTTAATGTATTAAATCTTATTTATATACATTAACCCCCATTAATCCCTTTTAAATAAATTTTTAATTTATTTATTCCTTCACATGACTTAATTCTACTAAACCATAATTAATCTAAATTTAATTTAGATTAAGCTAATTTGAACCTAGATCTTACCCTACCTCGCACCACTCTCACCAAATAGACCTACTCACTAATTAACTAAGGTTAATTAGGCTAATTTTTTAATTCCTACACACATTAGTCCTAATTATTTGCTCACACATGTGTGAGCAAATTTACAAAGATTCACTTTTCCAAATAATGCCAATTTTTTGCCAACAAAGTTTCTTACAACCTTGATGACACTTTCTTACACCTTCTAAAAGTGTTTTATTGGATAAAAACTCTTACACCTCTTACACGATCCTTCACATGTGTACTTTAAGCACACCTTGACCCATCACATCACAAGTTGCTCACACATGTGTGAGAAAAGTTGGCCTCTTGCATGGCTTATGTGTCCCTCATGTGGAACCTATGTGAATGCCACATGATCTCCACCTCATCCAAGCCCTCTCTCTCCTCCAAAAAAGCTATAAATAGAGGCCATTGTCAAGAGCAAATCATCTCTCATTTATGCATTGTTATCATGCTAGTTTAGTGTTAGAATTTTATAGTGAATTTTCATGTTTATGTTATTAGAAAATATAGAAATCACATCTTAGAGATAATGGAAATGAATCTAGTTCTTAGTTTCATCTAATCTTGCATAGCATGTTAGTATAGTTTTTGGCATCTTCATTATCATCATTTGGTGAAGGCTTGAGACAAGTTCCTCATACTTGTTCTTGAGCTCTTCATTGTATCCATTATTTGCATTTAGCTTTCATCCATAGAATACAAGTAATCTAGTGAGATTTTTAATATTGTGTTGGGAGAGCACACCTACAAATATCTCTAAGAGCAAATCAACAAGGCTTGGGTGCACTTGTTTGGCTCATCGAAGGATGTGGTGTAAACCCCTTTGTTTCAATCTTTCATTTGAATATGCTAAGTTGTTTATGATTTCTAATGGCTAATCCTTGTTTTTTGCATGTTTGAGTGATTGTGTTTGATAGGTAGGTTTTATCACATACATTTTGGCATGCCTGGTGGGACGCACGTCCCTTTTTTCTAACAAGTTTCATGTTTTTATCGTAGTTCTAGAAATTTTTTAAGTAGAGCCATCTACGCTCTGATTCTGCCATCTACGTTTCCAGAACTCTGTCTGCGCAGATCACCGTCTGCGCTTCTTTGCCGTCTGCGCACACAGACAGTCATCTCCGCCTGTCTAAAAATAGACTTAGAGTAACATTGTTTTAAACTACTATTTATCAAATTTTGAGCTTTCTAACTCTCAGGTTTCTGACAGAGTGATGATTTTTAAGAGTTAGATGCTGTCAAAATTGATAAAAATTTAATATTTACATATGCTAAGTCTTTTTGATAACAAAATCTGACTGTTTTTATTCGGCCATCTGTGTAGGTAAATCATTATCTGCACAGATCACCGTCTGTGCAGATCGCCGTCTGCACAATTTTCCTGTGACCTAATATTTTTGGCAACATTTCATAGTTGAAGGCTCCAAAAACTACTAATAGTTTTTCATGCAGGTTTCCTTGGGTTTTAGCAGATTTTGGGAATGAACTTGTATATTTAAACATTAGTCTTTGAATGAGTGTTTCCTAGAAAGGAAATCAACCACATCCAATCTTGAATGCATAAGGGAATGAGCCTCACAAATCTTGAATGAATTAAGGAAAAAAAACACACCTTTTTACATGCTTTCCTTATTGATGTGTGAGAAATGAATTGAACTTTCATGCTTAATCATACTATCGTGTCTTTTGCTTAGGTAGAAAACACTTAGTTTCTCTAATTAGGTTCAATTTGGAAAATGAACTCTTTTTGGTGTGTTTGAAGAAGTGTTTTTCAACACTTCTTTCGAGCTATTTGTCATTAGATAGATCCCTTAATCTACATGATGCTATGATTAAACTATAGCTGTATCCTCTCTCCTCACATTCGTGGAACTTGGGTGAAGAGAAAACTTAGCTTAATCTAGCTTCTAGAGAGGCCTATCTAGAAAGTGCGCTTCTCCTTTAGAGGATGACCTTAAACTGGTAAATCCTTTTGGCCAGTATAGAAATAAGGTGTGACCAAAAGGTCCACTTTATCCCTTCAAGCTCAGGTGGGTCATGTTCAATGGTAGTCCATACTGAGTGAATATCCTCAGCATACTGGCATGGTTGAACTAGAGACTTAAGTGTCTCACACCATACAAATCGATTACGGGGATGCCACAAATCTTATTAGCAACTATAAATTAGTAGCCTACCTGATTCACCTCTGAACAATGACTTATTATAGTGCAAGGGGAGGGAATGTTCTCTCCCTAAGATTTCGATCATATGTGTCCCAGGGTATTGAGTTGTGAAAGAGATATTCGTAGCACGACAACAATACCTGGCAAAAGGAAAAAACACGGGTGCCCTCCCGGGGGTGACACTACTGTGTGAGCTGAAGGACTACCAAGAAATGGGTCTATAATATTTCATGTGAAGCCAATTCCCTAAGGTAGCTACTGTTTGTACTGTCTTCGTTGTGTAAAACCACGTAAAAATATAAGTGGCTTGAAAGAGACACCTGAACATACACAAATGAAATATCACAATTTTATCAAAGTTCCCCAAAGTCACACTTGATTGTATCCCTCAAGGTTGATTTGTCCCTTGTTGGATTTTTTTTAAGACACCTACTGGTTATTTGCTAGTTTGAGTATGCTAAAATTGGTTCTTGCCATCGAACAAACCTACTAAAGACCAAGTTGAAATAAAAAATATGTAAAAACATCAAAATACTGCTTTAGCAATAGTCTTCCATCTCTGCTCTGGAGTCACCGTCTATGCAGATCACCTTCTATGCAGATCACCGTCTACGCATATCACCGACTGTGTCTGAGATTGCCATCTCTGCTTGAAAATAGTGAGCTCAAAAATCTGTTGAAATATTCAAAATTTGGTCTTTTGTGGGACCCTGAAACCATTTGTTCTAAATCATTTCAGTCATTCAGTCAAAACCAAAATTTTCACCACATGACATGACCGGTTCCAAGAAACATAAGAAGGTTAAGCTTCCAACACCTCTGGTTTATCAAGAACATAAAGAAAATACTCACAAATCCAAAGAATATAAACACATCTCCACATCAATCAAGCAAGAAATCGAGTATTGTGAGAAAATTGACAAAATCATGTACAACAACAAAATCTACAATTTCATGGCCAAGTATCCTATCAACCGTGCCTTTATCACCCTTGAGAAATATGATTAGACAACCCTCTTATTTCTAAGATCAATTCTTCAATTCTTCCATCATCATCAAGCATTATTCCTTCTCTTGGAGCATTAGATCAAATCTCTTCGCGTCAAATCAAATCAACCCTTTTAGGTTGAAAGACCTTAATCAAAGTATTACAAACCTTCATCCTCAAACAAACACAACATTTCTTGTAGACCATCAGTCCGTCTCAATTTATTTAAATCCCTTAGTGATGTCCCATTTTGCTTGATATCACAAGTCCATCTTCAAGTAGAACAAATATCACTTAATCCTTTTGTGTTTGTATCATCACAAGGCCTTATCATGCTTAGGTTTTGTTCCAAAAACCTTTAAATAAAAATCAATCATCAATCAATCAGTCAATCCTTAATCAATCATCAATCCTTATCCAATCCAATCAAATCAAGAATCAGATCTTTGCTCCATTCCATTTCATCTCTCAAGTCTTACATCTTTTTGTCTTCCATTATTCTAAATTCGCCATTGTATGGTAGTCACTTGATGCCAAGCTAGAAACATGAGGTGTGCAACACTCAACACCGCTACCTATGAAGAGAATCCTTTTGCCCATCAATCCTTTCAAGGCACTAAAGTACAAGCTGAGGAAGTTCTCGAAGAAACTGAGTTAGTGGAACAAGAAGAAAAACCTACCCATGTGAATGACTTCCTTACTGATCTATACAACTTACAAATGGTTGAAAAGGCCATTACTCAAAAAAACAGTGTAATATTCTTGAATATGATTGGAAATGGTGTCATAGTGCCCACTGACTTTGATGAAACACTCCTTACCCGAAACATCACCAAAGCCGCCGCTACTGCATCCATGGCTTCTAATTCAAATGCTACATCATCATGTGATACTAGTAAAGGAGATTTTAGTGAACCTTCCATGCCAATACCTACATCAACACCTATATCAACAACTACATCAACAACCCAATTGACACAAGAACAAATTCAACAGATCCTAAGTGTCTTGCCAAACATTACTGCACACAATAGAACTCACGCAATGGCAAATACTACTTAGGGAGCAAGTGCTAATGTCAACAACATAGGGAAGATTTCCATGCCTTTGCCTATATTATCTCTATTTCAAACAATAGGTATGAATACATCCACAACCAACACATCTAGATCTTATCAATATATACCTCCTCCTACTATTGGTATGACCTCTACAGGGTTTTCAGCTGCACAATGCGGAGGAGATAGAGCTTATGTGCCACCATTTGCCCCACAAAATGCTCCAGACTTGGCCCAACAATTTAATGAACTCAAAAACCTTGTGCATGGTTTACAAAATGGGGGCAAAAAGGAGTTTTCTTTTGAAGAGATTTGTCCCTATCCATTTGACAAGTCCATCACAATATAACCATTCCCACCAAACTTTGAGATGCCTAAATTTGAGAAATACAAAGGTGAAACATGTCCTCTACAAAATCTCAAAGAATTTTACATCGCATGTCAAGAAGTTGCCTATAATGAGAATTACCTAAAGAGACTCTTCACTAGGAGTCTTGGAGGTGCAACTTTGGAATGGTTCATGGCCCTTCCTTATAGATCAATCTCTACTTTCTCTGATCTCACAGAGAAGTTTGTTGGACAATATTCATATAACATTGAGCATCAAGCAACACTCAACAATTTGTGCAATACTAAACAAAAGAATGGAGAAACCTTTTCTAGTTTATTACAACGATGGAGACAAATTGCAAATCACATGCCATGGAAAATACCTAATAGCCACTTAATTGATATCTTCACAAATAATTTGATCTCTAAGATGTCTTTCGTAATGAAAATGGCTTCACCCGACACCTTTGAATCCCTTGTCAGAAGGAAAAGATATTGAAGATGGCCTTTTGCAAAGAGGTAGCATCAAACATTATACTCCTTCCAACAACAATAAACCAAAATTCTGGAGTAAAAACAAAGGAGTTTTCAATGATGGAGTGACTAATGCCAAGCATGTTCAAACTGTTCAAGCATCCAACAATAATAATCAAAACAATCACAACAAAAATCAGAATCGCAACAACAATCAAAATAAAAACAATCAGAATCAGTATCCAAACAACAATCAGAACAATAATCAACAACAACTGCACAATCAATCATACTTGTTTCCTCACAACAAAAACAACAACAACAACAATAAAAATGAAAATTGGCAATGACGACAATTCACAACATTGGCAGAACCCCTAAACATGATCTTTAAACAACTTGTGGATCAAGGAATGATAATCTATCCAAATACTCGACCTTTTGATGAGAATCAACCCAAGCCTATTTGGTATAGAGATAATGAATATTGTGATTATCATCGCATCAAAGGACATGATACCAAGAAATGCATAAAGCTTAGACACTTTGTGCAAGATCTCATTGAGGATGGATAAATTGAAGTTGAAGGTCAAAATGCATCCTCATCTAATGCGAAACTTAAAGTCTACAATCAGCCCTTTCCACCACACAATCAAAACAATGCATCCAACGAAATCCCATATGATTACTCTACCAATACTATTTCAGGCGATGATCGAACATGTGGGAGTCTAGAAGAAAACTATATCTTTGGGTTTGATGCTCTTTGTGGCCGCATTGAAGAATCTGACACACATGTTAACACCATAATCCTCAAAGATGTTGATTGTAATGCTACCACATGTAGACACAAAGTCAATGTCTGAGCTGCTGATAAACCTTCTACATCTACAAATCCACCAGCTGCACCGTCTACCACGGCTCGGCCTGCCTTGTGCTATGACCTATTGGCTCAGTTAGGAAAGATGCCTGCACAGATATCCATTCTAGAGCTCCTAAAAACCTCGCCAATTCACAAATAAATCCTTGAAGATTCTCTAAATGAATCCCATGTCCCTGAGAATATCAACGCCGCACAATTCCAAGCTATGATTAGGAACTTAGCCGCACAAGAGCATCTTGTCTTCACTGATAAGGACTTTCATGGTCCTGACCTTCATCATAATAAGTCCCTCCATATCGAAGCCAAAATCTAATCCAAAAAAATAAAATGAGTCCTTATAGATGGTGGATCTGGCTTGAATTTGTACACATTGAAGATGATTAGTAACATCAGTCTTTCTGAGGACCTCCTGGACATAGAAAAGAAAATCACAATAAAGGCCTATGATGATAGATAATGAGAAAGCAAGGGTTTGATCACACTACCCTTACAAGTGGGCCCGACCTTGATTGAAACTATTTTCCATGTGCTGGATCTAGATCTACCATACAATATCTTGCTGGGATGACCCCAAATACATGCTATCAAAGGTGTTCCCTCTCCTTATCATCAATGTCTCAAGTTCCTACTTCATTGTAGAGAAATCACAATTCCTGGAGATCCTGAGCCCTTTCAATACTGCAAGAGAATGGAAGGCAAACAATCTAACTACTATCCATTGAATGAATTTGACCGATACTTCAACCAAGAAATCCTTGTTTTAAACACCCCCTCAGTTCTAGAAAAGACATCAGAAATACCAAGTGATCAATCCAAAGGAAAGGAAAAGGTTATTGAAGACAAAGCCTTTACATCTAAAGCAAAGGCCACCTTTACAGATCAAGGCATGGGAGAATATAAATTTGAAAGTGCTCTATGAATTGGGAAACTCCCTTTGTCTCCAAAGTCCTATGGAAGACCATCACCATTACCCCCCTCTAAATACTAAGCACTCATGCATTGCAAAACAACCACTTTTGAACATTGGGGGTCTTTAACATATGAACACATGGAATACAATGTCCTTGATTGGCTCTACAACGATGAAGAAGAAAAACCTGTGACTTTCCCCAAAGGAATGTATATCAAGGTCACTCCCATTGTTGAAAGCATGGGATATCATGGTACTGGTCTTGGAGCTAATGAAACTGGTAAGAAGATAATTATAACAGCTAATGGCTATCCTCAAGGACATGGATTGGGTTCCATAGAAAATAAGACTAACTTCGCTAAGGATTATTGTTTAGCTACCTCAGATTCAGACACTGAAGAGGAGGTCTTTGAAATTCCTTTTCACTATGTTGAAGATGACCTCGATGACCTTAACCATGTCTTCACTATCACCCAAGATGACCTTTCATCCCCTTATCTTCCCCTCAAAAACCCTAAACTAATTGATTGGGATCATCAAGATTCACCACCAGCTTTGGACATTTTCAATTCAGATGAGGTAGTTTTAGCCCTCTTTGGACTTAAGAATCTCTGATAATATGACTACCAGTTTCACTATAGTGAGAAATCCTACTTCGGTAGCCAGGTCAATTCTCTTAGTCACAAAAATGACAATAAATATAAAAAAAAATGAAAATAGAAAAACATCCCCTGGTGAAAACCTCTCGCAGGAACCTTTGGATGAAGAAAAAGACAAAATAAAGGACTCGTCCTCTATTGAAAACCTTTTTGAGGCACTAGAGGAGGGAGAAGATGACCTTCTATTTATATCATCAAAACCAGAAGTGTCCTCTATGATTATCAAAGACACTATCCCGATAATCTGAGCACAAAAGCAGATCCACACATCACTTACATTGCAGTTTCTCTCAGTGATCAAGAAAATAAAGACATGACAACATTCCTTCATAAACATAAAATCAATTTTGCATGGACTTACAAGGACATGCCTGTGCTCAATACAGATCTTATCATGCACCATCTTGCTATGGATCCTAGTGTGAAACCTGTTAAATAAAAACTCCACAAGATTCATCCACAAGTCGCACTAGTAGTCAAAGTAGAGCTTCAGAAAATGATGGATGCTGAAGTAATCATACCTATAGAATATCCTAAATGGGTCTCCAATATTGTACCAGTAGGTAAACCTATTGGGGACATTTGCATCTGCACTGATTTTAGAGACCTAAACCTTGCATGTCCTAAGGATGATTTTCCACTCCCAAATATTGACACTATAGTGGATTTGACTGCTGGACACGAGATGTTATCCCTCATGGATGGCTTCTCTGATTACAATCAAATTAGGATAGCACTAGAAGACTGGCACAAAACTACATTCACAACACCTTAGGGTACCTTCTGTTATCAGGTGATGCCCTTTGGCCTGAAGAATACCGATGCCACATATCAAAGAGCAATGACTACTATCTTTCATGACCTTTTGCATGTCATTATGGAAGACTATGTAGATGATCTTTTGGGAAAATCCAAGACATGAGAATCACACATTCCTATCCTCACTACCATTTTTGAGCAATTGGAGAAGTATAAGCTATGGCTAAATCCCAAGAAGTGTGTCTTTGGAGTACAATCTGGTAAGATGCTAGGATACATTGTGTCACAGTGCGGAATAGAAGTAGACCCAAAGAAATTAAAATCTATCCTCGAGATGCCACCTCCAAAAACATTGAAACAATTGCGCAACTTACAAGGAAAATTGCAATCAATCAAAAGATTCATGTAATGTCCCCGCCAGGGAACCCATAAGGAATCAGGTCTTATGACCAAAATTGCAACTCTTTTTTTTTTTTTTTTTTTAACATTACAACATTACTACTCCACATTTACATTCCTTAAGGTTCCCTTAATGTATTTCATTTACTAACATATTTACATTACTTATCCAAAATGAATTTCATTTCCTTTCTTTACTTTCACATTTAGAACTTAAGAGATAGGGTAAGAAAATAACATTTCATTTACAATTATATCCCTTACTTTATATACTAATTCCATTTCTCCTTCCTACACATTGAATAACTATTCATTACTAATCACATTTCAACTTCAGCATAATAAACATTTTTCTTTCATTGCAATAAGAAGAGATAGAAAAGATCATTCAACATTACATTGTATATTTCCAACTTTGTTCTTTCAAATAATAACCCTTGAAATCAAGCCTAGAACTATCCC
>MU223645.1:7590200-7617132 GCA_018584345.1 Thuja plicata
AACATCATAACACAAATCAATGTAAAACATTTTACTGATAGTTCATTTCTATCCATTCATCATTAAATCATAACTCATTTAATATGTCCAAATAACTGCAATAACCAATTATATATGCTCAAATATCTCATAAAATGCTAACTAAATAATAATCATAGTCCATCATAAAACCCAAAGTGTCAAAGCAATAGTCTTGTCTGTCTAACATAGGAAGATTCTAGGGTGGGCATTACAATTCATGTCACAACTAGTAGATAAGGTGCATCCGTTCTCTCATCTCCTGCGCAAGAATATCAAATTTCAATGGGATTGCTTATGTCAAAATGCATTTGAGAAACTAAAAGGCTATCTGGCTAATCCACCTATGTTGTTACCACCTATTGCTGGTTGTCCTCTGATCTTGTATATATCTTCTACAGAGGTTGCGTTGGGAGCCCTTCTGGCACAATTAGATGATACTGACAAAGAGCGAGCAATTTATTATCTCAGTAGGACTCTTATTGGTTATGAGTTGAATTATTCCTTAATTGAGAAGCATGTTTGGCTGTTGTTTTCTGTACATAGAAACTATGACATTATATGCTTAATCATAAGATTCATCTTGTTGCCGAAATTGATCCACTCAAATATCTCCTGGGACATGCTGCTCTCACTAGTCATACAACAAAATGGGTTATGATCCTTAGTGAATTTGACATTGTTTATGTGGATCACAAAGCTATCAAAGGACAAGTTATTGCAGATGAACTAGCTGAAGCACCTGTTGACGGTAAACATCCACTCATAACAGATTTTCCAGATGAATCAATCCTTAATCTTGCCCCGAGTACCCCATGGAAACTTTATTTTTATGGATCCTTCACTCAGAAAGGATCAGGGGTAGGAATCTTGTTTGTTACACCAAAAGGGGATCTCACCCCTAACTCTTATAAATTACAATTTCCTTGTACGAATAATATTGCAAAATATGAAGCCCTTGTACTTGGACTCCGTCAGGCCATACAATGGAAGATTCTCAATTTACTGGTACTAGGTGATTCAAAATTGGTTATCAAATAGATTATGGATGAATATCAAACAAAGGATGATAATTTTCTTCCCTATCACTGTACAATCAAAGATCTCAAACCACATTTCACCGAATTGGTCTTTGAAAAAATCCCCCGCACAAACAACAAAGCAGTTGACGACATGGCTATTATTGGGCCCCTGATCACCATGCCAGAACACATTACATGGTGTGAATTTCTTGTTGAGAATCTTACAGTCCCTTCCTATGACAAATCAAATTCTCAAATGGCGTGTGAAATTTCTAATCCTAACTCGCCATGGTACCAAGAAGTATATTCCTACCTTCATGATGGACATACCCCACTTACCTTAACCCCCAATCAATGTAAAAACCTCATTCACCGCACTTCTTGATACACAATCCTTGGTGATACCCTTTTCTGAAAGCATTTTTATGGAACTCTTTTAAGGTGTCTTAATTCTAATGAAACACAAACATCCTTGGAGGAGGTACATCAAGGAATATGTGGGGCTCACTCTAGTGAACTCACTTTGGCCAAGAAGTTGTTACGCACTGGATATTACTGGCCTACTATGGAACAAGATGCCTACAACTATGTGAAGAAATATGTTCCTTGTCAGTAGCATGGCGATTTGATACACACCCCATCCCAATCCCTTTAGCCCACCATCACTCCTTGGCCTGTTTCCCACTGGGGTCTCGACCTCATTGGCCAGATTTTCCCTAATTCTTCTAATGGCCATAAATACATCCTTGCTGCTACTGAGTACTTTACCAAGTGGGTTGAAGCTGTTCCTCTCACCTACACCACTGGAAAATAGATTTCAAAGTTCATTTTGAACTATCTTATCTGTCACTATGGCATTCCTCAAGACATTGTTACTGATAATGGAGGACCTTTCAAAAATAAGGATGTCATAGAGATATGTAGGAAATTCAGCATTACCCACCATACCTCTTCCAAATACTTTCTGTAAGGCAACGGTCAAGCAGAGGCTACGAATAAAACCATCCTTAAAATCCTCAAGAAAATAGTCGATGAAGCTAGCCGCGATTGGCACCTTCGCCTCAATCCCGCCCTTTGGGCCTACCGAACCTCCATCCAAAATCCCATTGGAGCCACCCCCTTTTCCCTTATCTATGGCACTGAGGTTATTCTACCCATCGAAATTGACCTCCCTTCCCTCAGAATTTCTCTCAAGAATCTATTGTCCGAAGAAGAATATAGAGTTGCCCGCTTGAAAGAGCTAGAACTCCTTGATGAGAGACACCTCAATTCCCTAAACCACCTCCATGTGTATCAAAATTTCCTTTGCCTCCAGTTCAACATAAGGATTAAACCTCTTCAGTTTGAGGTTGGTGATCTTGTCCTGCAACACAATATGAAGAACCTCCAAAACCGTGAAAAGAAAGGAAAGTTTGAACCTAATTGGTTGGGGCCCTTCATCATCACAACAAAGTATGGGTCCAACGCTTATCAGATTGTGTCACTAAAGGGAGATCCGATACTTGATCCTATAAATATTGTACATCTCAAGCACTTCTATGCTTGATTCTTTAGCAGTTCGTTGTACAGCCAAAAACTATCAAAATCTAAAAAAACTAGAAAAAAAATAAATCCATAAACATCAAAAAAGAAAGCAAAAAAGAAAAAAAATCAAAAAATTTAAAAGCTTGAAAAAAGTATCAAAAAAGAGAAAGAGAAATAAACCCATCCATCCGTGAAAACCACTATAGTGGCGCAATGGATAAGTACCATGGTGAAAACTTGTTTCAGGCACCATGTGTAGTCAGATTCATCATCTGTTTCCACCATTTTCCATATAGCCTACATCACCTTCCATAATAAATTCACTACCCATATCTGTACAGGTAGTTCCCTGACCATTTTCTACTTTCACAATAAAATCGCATTCCCACATGACTGAGCTTACCATATCAACACTGAGCTTTATTCTAGACATAGTGACCACAAACATTTCCAACAAATCAGCAGATAGATTTACTTTCCTAATGCCATTCTATTCACAAGAAATTGCCAGCGAATTCCCATTTCACTAATCAATCTTTGGTCCATCAGGATACATCCTTCCGGTGTCGGCTATTCTATCAATCCTCACATCAAAACTATTCATGGAAATAACTTTTGGACTGAATGACCGCTTGGTCAAGATGCCTTTTTGCTGATTTTATCTTGTGTTTCAATATGGCCTTATCGTGAAAGCCTCAATTTTTTATATCTTGGTTCGTTATGATGATTATGTAGTGGAATATGTGTCATTTGTGGTATGATCTGCTTGTCATAGATTGTTAGTGCATTTATGTTTTGATATTTAGTTATGATTATGTATGCCTCACTGGGGGCAGGAGTCATGCATCTCAAATCCCTAAACAGATCTGGATGTATTGTGTCTCCTCATGAGTAACATTTCATAGGCCTCATCATACCTGATATCTTGCATTCTTGTTACTAACAACCTATTTTTCTGAGAGTCTAGTCCACACAAAGGAACCATGTCACTTTTGTTTTCTAGCACATGGTGCATAACTCCTTTTGCAATATCAAACTAGGGCGTGCTCTCCAACATTAACACAATATAAATCCCACTATCATTATAGTTAGGATTGCATTTTAGCTAGGTCATATTGCACTTTGCATTTTTTTCTTGGCAAGGTTTCTGTTTATTTCCCCTATCTAGTCACCTAAGTGATTTTATTAGATTTATTTGATACACACAAAAATAGTGTCCTCATATGTCCCATATTGCATTCATTCATTAGGTTACTTTTACTATTCATTAAGTTCATTCATTAATCATTAAAAGTTGCATTGTTACTTCATTCATTACTCATTAATCATTATAGTTACATATATTTCCATTTCATTAATTATCTAATACATTCATTATTATAGTCACATTGTTAAAATCATTCATTTTAGTTCATTTTAGGTTCATCCATTACACATTATTCATTTATTTACTATCACATTGCATCATTACATGTAGTATACATCAATCTATAAGCATTTACACATATAACATATAACATATATGCATCCCATCCCTGCATCACAACTAGGTTAGTATAATCATATACATCTATCTCATCCTGCATGTCAGTCATAAACATTATATAAAACACAACACATCCATCCTACATAAAAATCACATCATATAACATCATAAAATAAAGTCCATAAAGTCCATGTCTATATATCATAATGTCTATCATACATCAAGTGTCTCATAAATCATACAAAAATGTGTATCAAAATGGCCTAAAAAGAATCACGGTGGTGGTTGTGATGGCCCTGCACCCTTGCTCGGATGCGGTAATAACCCCACCGATCCCTGTGAATCTTGACCTGTACTACGGGATATCGATCTCTCTGAATAAGGGGGATCCTACTCTGCCTCTAGCATGACTCTATGATATAATGTCATGTAGTATAGGGCCTCCCACCCTCTCCTGCCAGCCTCCGTCTATGCTAAAAATGCATCTGCTAGCACCTGAACCAACCCTGCCACTATACCTGTATCATGAGCTATATATCTCTCTGCTCCATAAGTCTCTGCTTAGATCTGCATTGCATCATGCTTTGCTGTCAAAGTTTCTATCTGTGCTGACATGGCTACCATCTCCTCTCCATCCCCCTCCTCTTATCCTCCCATTGAAAACTCACCACTATCCACATGGGCCTGTAAAAGGTCTAATGCCCTCTAAGCACTGTCCCTGCAAGCTGTCTCTACCACTAACTCCCCCTGTACCCTAGTCAGCCTGTAGCCTGGGTGGTGGCCAATAACCCCTATAATCATAGGATCTCTGCATGTGCACTCACCTTAGTCATCTAAGATGTCACTAATAAATCCTGAACCCTACCAAGCTCCATCTGTAGACTATCCCTCTCCGCCACCACTGTATCATGTACGTCCTGGGATATGTGCCTAACTAGTGGTCCCTTTCCTAGTGCCCCTTGAGGCCCCTATCCCTGTACGAGTGGCCCTTAAGGCCCCTATCCCTAATCTTGTCCCTATCCTTGATCCTGTCCTTGTATGCCTGGGACCACTGGTGGCTGCCTCCCTACAGGTATCTCTACCTGTCCTTGTCTCCTCTACGCTGTAACCCTAGGCCAGAATCTCCTCCCCTGGCGCCTCCTCCATCCCCTCCATCCTCATCATCATCATCCTCATCCTGCCCTCCTCAATCTCCTCCCTCTCCTGGTTGCTCATCCGCCTGCACTACACCTGGCATCCCCCAATTAGTCCGTCCAGATATAAGGCCACCCGCCGCAACCGTGGTTGTAGCACCATTGATCCCGCCCATGATATCCACTATTGTGAAGTTGGTAGGTATGCATATCTCCTCCCAAAGGCCATCTCCATATACAGCTCTAACCCCTCAAAGCAGTACTTGGGTATCAGCCCCTGAATCAACACTCTATAGATCCTCCACACATCGTGAAGGGTGATCATGGCTTCCCCTGTAGGGAATTGAAAAATTGATGTGGTACTATGCCACCTCTCGATCAGTATTGACATTAGCACATTATGCACTCTCAAATGGGGCTAGAGGTGTATATTTTCTAACCCACACAGTGTCACAATCCCCCGCTCCTTAGCAGTCAGCTCATGCTCTAGCACCATGGTTGCTAGAAAGCACTCCCTCGCTCGAAAGGTAATAGTATCACCCTGCATCCACCAAGCTCATGTCAAAAAATAGATAGCATTCTAGGGCATCGAAAAATGCTCCCAGACCCTCCCCTCTCTCTTCTTTTCTCCTTTTTATTCTATTTCCAGATCAATCGGCAGAGATGCCGATTCACCCTCGCAAACGGCGATTCTTCGCAGACATCGATCTACGGAGACACTGGTTTAGGCCACTGCCTCTTTTCCGCACAGATGGTGGAGTTCTAACTCCACCATCCTTTTTCATCTCCTTGCTGCCCTCACAGACGGAGATCATGTGATCTCCGTCTATGCTGATGTCGATCGCTGATTGGTCATTTGCAAAGACTGCGACCTGTCGATCACCGTCTGCGCAGACGGTAGTTAGGCGACCGTCATCTGCACTGCGGGTTGGTTTGGAGCACATTTTAGGTGCCATAAATGCATAAAAAAAACATTAAATGTGTAATGGACAAGGAGGCCTTCAACTACTCACTGGTGGTCCAGCGTCTGTAGGTCGCTGATGGATCCTAACTCGCTCCCCAAGCTGCGCATGCTCTCAAACTGCTGCCATTGCTCTTCTCTTCTTCTATCTTTTTTCTCTCTATGAGTGAAAATGACTTCTCTTTGGGCCCCAGTGGACTATTTATATCTCGTTGGGGCCCATTTCTTCCGTTCTTCTCCCCGTTCCTCGCTCTGGTTCCCATTTTTCCTCTATTTCTTTTGGACACACCATGCAATTGGTCTTCTTTGCCTCTTTTCTTGCCCTTTTTGAGAATTTTTTTTATTTTCTCCTATTATTTTCTTGAGGGGGCACACTCCTCTACTCTCGTTGCCTCAGGTTTTCCTGACCTTTCTGGGGTATCTTATTTTCTTTTCTTTGACGCGACGCCACTTCCAACGCCACATCAAAGATGGGCAAAATGTAGACGTCTAAAATCATCTTTATATTAATTTAATTAATATTCCCATAGCATTATAATTAATTTTAATTAATTAATTATATTTTTTATATTCTTCTATTTATTTAATTAAATATGATTCACTTTCCTGAGTATTTAAATTTAATATAAATACCATCCCCTTTAATGTATTAAATCTTATTTATATACATTACCCCCCATTAATCCCTTTTAAATAAAATTTTAATTTATTTATTCCTTCACATGACTTAATTCTACTAAACCATAATTAATCTAAATTTAATTTGGATTAAGCTAATTTGAATCTAGATCCTACCCTACCTCACATCACTCTCACTAAATAGACCTACTCACTAATTAACTAAGGTTAATTGGGCTAATTTTTAATTCTTACACATATTAGTCCTAATTATTTGCTCACACATGTGTGAGCAAATTTCCAAAAATTCACTTTTCCAAATAATCCTAATTTTGTGTAAACAAGGTTTCTTACAACCTTGATGACACTTTCTTACACTTTCTTAAAGTGTTTTATTGGACAAAAACTCTTACACCTCTTACAAGATCCTTCACATGTGTACTTTAAGTACACTTTGACCCATCACATCACAAGTTGCTCACACATGTGTGAGCAAAGTTGGCCTCTTGCATGGCTTATGTGTCCCTCATGTGGCATCTATGTGGATGCCACATGATCTCCACCTCATTCGAGCCCTCTCTCTCCTCCAAAAAAATCTATAAATAGAGGCCATTGTCAAGAGAAAATCATCTCTCATTTATGCATTGTTATCATGCTAGTTTAGTGTTAGAATTTTATAGTGCATTTTCATGTTTATGTTCTTAGAAAATCTAGAAGTCACATCTTAGAGATAATGAAAATGAATCTAGTTCTTAGTTTCATCTAATCTTGCATAGCATGTTAGTATAATTTTTTGCATCTTCATTATCATCATTTGGTGAAGGCTTGAGACAAGTTCCTCATACTTGTTCTTGAGCTCTTCATTGTATCCATTAGTTGCATTTAGTATTCTTCCATAGCATACAAGTAATCTAGTGGGATTTTTAATATTGTGTTGGGAGAGCACACCCACAAATATCTCTAAGAGAAAATCAACAAGGCTTGGGTGCACTTGTTTGGCTCATCAGAGGTTGTGGTGTAAACCCCTTTGTTTCAATCCTTCATTTGAATATGCTAAGTTGTTTATGATTTATAATGGCTAATCCTTTTTGTTTGCATGTTTGAGTGATTGTGTTTGACAGGTAGGTTTTATCACATACAATTGAATTTAGGGCAGTAGATTGAATTCCAAGACCAACACTTTGGGTATTTGGGCCAGGACCAACAGACTAATTTTGTTGGTGCATCCCATAGTTGACAGGCATAGAACTACTGGCAGTAGTGTTGGTAGTAGCATGTAGGATAGTAATTTTCATTCTCATGTCAGCTGCAGTAGCTTCCAATTCCAACTTTTCTAATTGTTTGGCCAGGTCCTCCTTAGCCTTTATGGCTTGTTCAATCTCTAAATCATTTGGAGACATTCATGAAGGGATAGTTACATTTTGTTTAGGCTCACTTATAGTAATACCAACAACCTTTTGCTTACCCTTGTTGGGGATATCTTTAGTGCTTGAATCAATATTTTCACTTTGCTCAACCTCATATGGGTTCAATTATCTAATGACATGTCCTTCCTTTTCAAACTCATCTCTGCCAGAATTTGATTTATGATTTGCAGCCCTTTTCCTTAAATCATCAAGGCTAGAAAAACAAATCTTTATCTAGGCCTTTAACCTCTTCATTTAGGATCTTAGTCTTAAGATCATTCCTCTTTGTTTTAGCTAAGAGTTCTTCTCTTTCTACCAAAAATTCATATAACTCTTGCTCACGCCTTTTCCTTGCATTTGATATCTCTATCTCTTGCCCCTTCTTCCTTCTTCTCAAAGAAAGAACCTCATCTCTCAATTGATCAAAATCATAAGAAGTTGTCTCAGCAACAAATGTTTCTTCAGGTGGATCAAGATTTTCTTCTGTAGGAAAAAATCCTACATTTGTTGTTTCTCCTTCTTTGAAAGGATCATAAGATGTCTCAGCTTGATTAGGACCTATAGGCCTTAATTGTTCAACACCCTCAAAAGAAGATGAACTTATTTCAGTGACAAGGGTTTCCATTCTCCCCTTATAGGTACTTGGGGAGTCATGTTTAGAACCACCTTTCTTTGACCATTGTTTCCTCCCAGGTGTATGGAGCTCTTCTCCAATATCCTTCTCAGGATTAACTTTGAAACATGATCTAGTATTCCTTTGTCGACTCATCTTTTAAAGTAGACAAATGTATTCAATATGATTACTATGAAAATTTCACTGGAATGCACATAGATATAGAGTCGCCACCTCTTTGCAGAGGATAAATATATCAAATATAGCTGAGAATCTAGTCTCAACTTAGATGTTGCTTCACAATAATAAGTCTAAACAAAGCCCTTATGTGAGATTTTTACAGTAATTTATCACCTTGGCCGAATACGTAATCATGAGAACACTATCCTTTGTTGTGTGCACTTGTGCAAATTCACTTTCTCCTGGAAATATATATTCAAAAATATGAACAGGGGTGCATCAAAGAGCTCAGAGCCACCATTCAATCCATGTGAGACAATATCTGTATCATTTCCAGGATCATAACTTTCATGCAGTGCACAATAACAGATAAACAGAATAAACTCGATCTCAAAATTACTAAGAAAAATAGACTTATATATAGCAACACAAGGATTAACTCTTTGATAAACATAACTTTAGGATATTAAGATATCCCTAGTAGAGTCGCCAATTTGTTAGCTCTTTTTCTTGTTGATTCAATATATAGCTATTCAAGCCTAACTCTTAGATTCCCAACTTTAGATTCACATAGGGAAAAGGCTAATTAACAAGGATACTATCCTTCTTCACTTCTGGTTCCACAGACCGAGGCGAGTGTACCTACTTCCAGATTACTAATTCTTAGTAACTCAATGGTGGAGAAATTGATTCACTCTTGTTTTGAACTACAATAGTTGAATACACACCTTGCAGATGATTATTACTAACCTAATGCAAAGCTTAATAAGCCAGATCATGAACTTCGCAAGAGATACTGTCAGTGTAACAAGGACATTCACCCCTCTTCTTTTTTAGTCTCAGACCTAGGAAGGATAACCTATTGATTCTCTCTTCAAGGAATCAACACAATAGACTGTACTTCTCAATACAATCAAATAAACTTGTTTGCTTTCAATACACAAGAAAGTAAAGATTAATTTGATTTAAAATTGATGATGAGAACCACTTGTCAAAACTTAGACCAGAGCCTAATCCCGGGCAAAGAGTCAAATGAAATGCAAATCCACAGAAAAATAACTAATAAGAACACAATCAAAACCCCAGACAGAATGCCTTACAAACTGCCCTCTCATCCTCACATCCATGTATCAGATTTTTGTACTAACCCTAACCCTCTGGAATTACTCACAAGATTAAATCCTCCCTTGAAAGAAAATTGCAAGCAATCACACAGTTACCTTATAACTAGTATGTCTAAGATGCTTTACAGACTAAACATACAAGAGCATGAAATAAGTACAAAAAAACATCATAGATTTGAAAGTGGAGATTCCACTCTATTTTATTAATATTTTTCTGATTCAATATGTTCAGATCAAATCAAAGCTTGAAGAACTAGACAAATATTAAGTCTGCCTTGTAATTGTAAATTCACCCTCTTTAACAATACATTACAAAAGACTATATATACCCAACACTAGCCATCTTGGAATCCTCAAAATTCAAGGATACAACAAGCTTCAGATGGCTAAGCTAACCTAAGGACATTAAAAGACAAAACTTGTAGTTAGTCCTTTGGACGGTGGAAAGACAAAATTAGTTGACAACCAAATTCAATCTTCAATCTTCAATCTTCAATAGCTGGCACCTTTGTCTGTTGGTATTCTGAATAACTTAATGTACTTGCAACAAGACCTAGTGACTTCCATTTCAGGCTAACTTACACTAGTCTTTGAGATAGTTATCCTCCCAGTGCTCAGAGATTAGGCGCTAGGTGTCTTCTTCACTCTTCATCCATTATGTATAGATCAATAGCTGAAACCTTCTTCTTTTTAGGCTTTGTGAGAGTGTCCCATTCTGTTACCTCTGCCTCTATTAAAGTCTATTTCAACTTTGAAAGCTTTTTCCAAGATATTTTTGAACCTTTGCATGTCCAAGGTGCCATCATATGAGATAAATGACTCCTTACTAGGCAATAAGGTGTCAAACTCACCTTTCCACACTTCAATGGTTTTAAGCTGATCATCTTCTCCTTTTATTGAGGGAATGAACCTATTGTACTTTGGGCTAAACATATTTATTCTGGCCTTTATCTGATTATCCTTTCCTTTGAAGAAGGACAAGGTAGCAGTGATTTGATCTATTTCCTCTCCCACTTGGCACACAATCTCTGGGAGGTCTGTCCTATGAGGTTGCAAAGATGCCAATCTTTTAGAAAGTTGATAACTGATTGACTATGTAGCATAATATGGATTCAAGATTGACACATAACTATTTGCCTCTATTTGTAAACCAGGCAGTTTTCTGTATGCATTATACACTAAATCAATTTTATCCTTCATGATACCGATCCTATGCTGAAAAATATGCATTAGAGCTTCCAAAACAACTTTGTTGTGTTCTAAGATTGCTTGCTTTGTTCTTGGTAGATTCCCTGTGTCCTGAGTCTGGATCTCAACATCTGTACTTGGCTTTGGTTGTGTAGGGACAACTTTAGGCATATCTTGCAATTGATGAGTCAATTCTGCTATCAACTTCTCTTCTTCTTTGATCTTGATTAGAGACAACTCCCTGTCTTTGACTATATCACTAGTTTCACTAGTGAGCTTCTTAAGTTTCTCAGACATTTGGACAATCTTGGACTCATTCAATTGAGAAAAATGGGTGAGCACTTGGGAAATCTCCAAGTCTCCTATATTCTGGACTGACCAGATAATCTTGTTTCCTTCCATTTTCTCTTGTATATTTATTAGGGATGGCTTCTAATCTTTTGGAGCTAGGATCCACATTGATAAGGCTTGGGACTTTGGATTGTATCCAAATCCTCTGATCATTTCCCCAACATGTGTCTCTGATGACAAATTTACACCAGGTTGCTTCCTAATTTGATTTATAATGAAAGCAGAGGCCAAATACCACCCTTCTACCAAAAACATCCCACTGGCCTTTACAATTTGTCTTGCCTCCTCTGGTGTGATTTTCTTTGATTCAAGATCATAATCCTGAAATGTTTGTAGAGCCTAACTGGTTACTGGATCACCACCTACCAATTGCAGTTGTGCACCAAATTGCTGTTTCTTTTTCCAGATGAGGAACTCTTTGAACTCCTTGGTCCTAATGAAATTGTAATCCTTTAGAAATTAATCTTGATATATCAATCTTTCATCAGTACATGTCATGAGAGGAAACTCTATTTCCTCTTCTTCATATTTTTGTAGTTTCTTCCCTGCTCTTATCAGTTTCCTAACCTAATGGTCATAGGCTCTATTCCCAGTGATAAGAGCACCAATTTTATCTTCCTATCTTTCTTTTGAGATGGTTCCCCTATTTCAACTCTTTGTCTTTTTGGTGGGGGCTCATTGGTAACCTCAGTTTCTAGGACCTCTGTTAGGTCAATTATGTTCTCACCCTGAGTTTCCTGTTATTCAAAAAATCCTTGATTCACTGGAGGGGAGGTAGGAACTAAGTACTCCTCATCACTTTCCTCATCATATTCTAATGATGAATGCCCTTTATGGCCCTTCTCTGACACTACCAGTGCATCTTCAAATTGATTTCACAATAGAGTATGAGACTCAATAATGGCATCAAGCCTTTTTAAATATGGCAAGTCTGGGAAGAAACCCCCAAAAGAAATGCCCTTCCTCTTTACTTTCCTCTCCAAGTCCATAAATTCATTAAAATTTTCAGCCCTCTTATCAATCTCCTCATCCTCCAGTATATTTCTTATGAGGTCTTCTTCCATGCATTCCTTATGATATTTTGTGTATGAAATGGTGGGTGTCAACAACTTCTTGGCACTCAATATGAAGCCTTTTGTATCTATGTATCTATAGAGGGCTACATTCATCCTGTAGTGGCTCATCCAATTATTTACTAGATATAATGCCCTTTTACCAATTGTAAAATTGTAGATCCTAAACTGTCTTGGGGTAAATGTACCCTTCCTGTGAGGAGCAAGGTGCTCCTTGTCTGTCAAAATTAGCTGTCTGAAAAATTCCATTGCTACAATCCTGGGTGGCACATGGAATGGTAGAACATGGGGTGGGTGAGTGCAACCATACACCCTAATCAATGTAAAATTCATCTCATAATATAAGTCTCGCCAATTGTGGTCTCCTAGCCACTTATCAACCTACTGGTATGGCCTTAGCAGTTGTATCACCTTCACTAGTAGCCTTGTCTTGTTTACACCTAGGCATTTAAGTATTGGATATACTATCCAATTTTCAAAGGCACAAAATTTCTATTCTGTGGAAGTATAATTCCACACTCTTAGCCAAAACTGAATGGGGTTGGCTTGGTTTTGATGAAACCTCTGAGGCCTCAAATACTAAAAATTTATGATAGGAAAGTTGTAGTACAAAATCAAATGCATTAAAATGGAATAATGCATGAATCTGGGATTGTCTTTCTTGTTCTGGATATCGATAAATCCTTGATGCATTTGTTTAATTATATACTAAATATAATCATAATTGGTACTAGTACATGAGGGATCTGCATATCTAGGACCATCATAAGGATGTCTAAGGTGATTCTCTTAGGTCGTCCATCCTTTCCTAACACCCTGCACAATGCATAGGAGATGTACTTCATGTAGAAGTTGAGGTCTTTGTAGTAATATGGGGCAGTCCCTGGGATGGGTGCAATGTAATTTTTCATTCTCCTTGGCACATGATGTTCCTAGATCAATTTGGAAACAATGCCAGACTCTCTTGTATACCTATTCTCTAAACTCTTCAAGTTTGTCTCTATGGGAATTGGATGGTATACATTGAATTCTTTCATAAATGAGTTCTTATCTAGGGTTACTAGGGCTTTCCCGTCATCCCTTTTTATAGTTTTGGTTAGGGTATCATACCTACTGACTATTTCTAAGATGAAATTGACATCTAAAAAGATGTTAGGGACTATTAATTTGGCTATTCCACATGTCCATGCGTTCGAAATAGGCACAAATTTATCACTATTATTATAAAAGTAATTGAACAGAGAATAACTAGAAGAATCAGGAGATTTAGTATCCCTAATGAAATGCAAATCATCAATGAGAGTATCAACATGTACTTTTCTATTTTGGCTTGATCTCAACAATAGAGAGATGAATTCTTCAGAATAATTATGCTTCCCTTTGATGTCATCATCAACATCACCACTTCTTCCACTAGTAGACACTACACTCATTGCCTGACTCATCTTGTTCTATTCTAATTTATCTCACCGATATTGAGAAAAATATATCCTCCAAATCACACACTGAAAACTATTTGAATTCCTCAAATTCTATTCTGGAACACTAACAACCACTTGAATTCCTCAAATTCTAGACTGAAAAAGGCTTCTTTTACTCTGTGAATCTGAGAAACTGTATTTTCTACACACATTGATAACTTAGCAAATTATCGCTCTGAAAATAATGAACTCTTGGTAAGAAGCAATGATTAACAGTTACCCCTATTTATCTCTAAATCATCAATGCATAATTCTTATAATTGCAATTCTATCACTTTTGGCTTTAATTCCTCATGTGCGAAATCAATTTCTGGTATAGCCGTAGCCTGTGAAAGTGACAGGAAATCAAATATGCATGAGTGCTTTTTGATAAAAAACAATATTATATTCAAAACAGGATCCATTTTTGATCCGTTTGGATATTTCTCATACACCTTAGTTACCATTTAATACACTTGTCATAACTTTGTGAATTTCTATTGGCTGGAAATTGTTCATCCTGGTGCTGAAGAAAAGTCCTTACTTTAACTTTGGTTAAGCTCCGAGCGACCTCGCGACTGTGTAATCTCCTTGTCGTTGGAAGATTTTATTAACTGTGGTTTTATACTGAGACTCAGTGACTGCCACTTGATCAATCTCATGATCAATGGTTATCTCTTTGTTTCCAGATGAAATCACTTAACTCATATCCTTTCAGAGACACCACGACTAAAGCCTTTTCAAACTCTTCTTTGACCTTGGTTTACTTCCAGAGACTTTGTGACTATGTAATCTCTTTGTCACCGAACAAATATTTTAACTCAAATTTTATTTGGAGACCACGTGACAAAAACCTTTATCTCTTAGTCACTGTATAATTTTACCTTTGTTGTTTTCATCTGGTGATAACCCGACTACCGTTGATCTTCCTTTATCGACATCTGATGGTTGTCGCTGAGTCTCTAGATCATCAACACAAACCCTAATTTATCATGAGACAACTCGATAGGCATCTAATGAAAAATTTTTTAGAAGAAAATCAATGGTTCACATGAAGTCTCTTAATTCTTGGATGACATCACTCATCATTTTGAGACTCAACAATAAGGATCCATTCTTGGGTCTACCAAATGCCATATGTCACTCAAATATTTGTCCACCTGTTATTAGTACTTGGCCACAAAGCTGCATGTGTCATGACTCATCTTCCACGTCAAACCTTAGATTGACCCCGACCAGTATTTAACCCTGGGTAATCAATTTTATTTATTATCTCACAGTCTTTGAATGAATTTACATTTATCATGCTTATCTGGAGATAACCTGACTATCGTTGATCTTTCTTTTATCTGCATCTAACAGTCAATGCCAAGTCTCTAGATCTTCAAAGCAAACCCTAATTCTTCATGAGACTTCACGACTGCTATCTCCAAGTCGCCAAGTTTACTTCTCATTTAAAACTTTATTAGAGACTACGTGACTGATGAGCACATGTCTGAACTATCCTTTTATCTCCTAATTGTCGGATCACTTTTGACTTTTCAAACCTTTACAATGACCTCGCGACTGCCATTGGATCTCTTTCCATCTGATGGTTGTTGCCAATTCTCATGATTCTTAACTTAACCCTTTACTTCTCTCATGACTAGGCAACAACACTAACACTAAAACTGGCATTTAACTTAGGTTCATTCAGAGACATTGTGACTATGAAATATCAGTGTCGCTGAATAATTTTCAAACTGTAGGGTTAATCATGAGACAACTTGACCACCATAGGATTTGAATTGAGATGGATGGTTTGTGTTAAGTCTCCATATCCTTTGAGGTCTGTTATTTTTATCAGGAGATAACACGACAAAGACCTTTTGCTAAGTCTCTAGACAGAATGGAATATTCTTTTTACTTCACGAGACTAAGCGACTAACATAAAAGCACATGACTTATTCTTAGAACTTAAGCTATGAAAAAGTAACTTCAAAATAGAAACATGACTGAGATTTTAGGTTTTTTTGCATTTTCAAACATAGGCAAACCTAGGGCCTAGGGTTTTTGACAGTTTTCACTAGGTTTATGGCTAAAATCATTATTTGTAGAAGTATCTAAACATTTTCAGACCTAATTTTCAACTCTCGAGCATAGAAATGGCTGAGAATTTTAAACTTTTACTGGGTAGGCTACAAAACTGAAAATACAACCAACAAGTTCAATCTTCACCTCCAAGAGTTTATGTAAGAAGGAGAAGGCCAAAGAGAAGAGAAAATTATTTAAAGCATTCAACATCACCAACTATAAGAACATGACATTCTAATCCTTTTAAGACATCTGTATTACAGATCAATTTTGGTATTGTTTTTGCTTCAACAGTAAGTACTTTTCAGGCAAGTTCCAGTGATGGTTCAACAAGTCCCTCAACACAAATTAGTGTAATGGCTATTCCTAGGAAATTTTCTTTTTTACCCTTTGATCAAGGAAACCCTTTGAATCTTGCTGTGCATAATGACATACCTTTAACAACTTTGAAAGGGCTACCAGAATTCACAGGGGAGAGTCAAACAATTGCTTTTGAGCACATTAGATATGTGGCTTCCCTCTGCAATATTCACCATGTGACACAAGATAATGTTGCAGTCAGATTATTGGTAGCTTTGTTCAAAGGTAAAACATTGGAGTGGTTTAGGAATTTACATATGGGCTCCATTTCCATGTAGGATGAATTGGGTGATGCCTTCACCAAGTCCTTTGAAGACAAGTCAGATCATTTGTCACTTGTAGAACAGTTAACAACCATTAAAATAGACCCACAAGAGCAAATGATAGATTTCAATTCCCATTTCTAGAAAAATGGAATAGAATACCAGTGGCAGTGAGGCCAAGTGTGGATTATGCCTTTCTATACTACCTTAAGAGTTTGAACAATAATATTTCAATAATGATTCAGTCTATGGGAGGTACCTCACTGCCAAAAGCTTTCAATATTGTTGTAAGGGCAGAAAATAGCCTTATTCAGGTAGGTAAAATATCCCCTAGGCCTCCTATGCCTTATTTTCCTAATATCCAGTCGAATATGCCTCTTAATATACCGCCAATGGCTCCTTTACCTACTATTCCAGTTGGTTATACTACTGGAGGTTATGAAAACATAGTAGCTGGTCCATCAAATGAGCTATAAGAAATTAAGAGAAGTCAACAAAAAATAGAGAGTATATTGCAGACCTTGGGTAATGAGCTCACAAGCATGAAAAAGCAATATCAAGGTCCCAAGTCACCTTTTCAACAACAAAATCAAGGTTTTAATCAGTAGAATCAAAATCAGGGACAACAGTTTCAGCCAAATAGACAAGCATATTAGGGTAATTTCCAAGGTAGGAGGAAAAATGTTAATCAAAGGCCTTTTCAGCCATACAAACCAACACCATTAAATGCTACAAATCTAGTTAGAGATGTAGTACCTTCTCAAAACAACTTGATATCGGAGGGAGATTGGTGTTATCCATGTAACCAAACTCATAATCAATCTACGTGTTCAAACAGAGTGATAAATCAAGATCTTATGGTCCAAAATGCTGAAAGTTCACAATAGGATACACCTTTTGGTGTGTCCGAACAGCAAAAAGATGTGCATACCATAGAGACTGGGTTCCTTAACTAGAAAGGAGATGAGTTTAGTGGTGTGAATGGTGATTCATCGATTGCAGCCAATACTTGAGCAAATAAATGAGCTCTTGAGTTGGAGAAAACATCATATAAAAGTAAAGGAACTGTAATGGAAATATCATCATCCATACAAATTCCAAGTATTTTGATGAAAACTCTTGTTGTACCAGCTAAAGAACAACTTCAACGAGATGCAGATTCAATAGTTGTTAAGACACAACACAAGACATATTCAACTATACCTTTCAATATTGTAGACAACATGAAGAAAATGAATTTTTCCACGAGTATGTGGGATTCTTTGGCTATTCCAGGTCAAGAAGATAGTTTGAAGAAGACACTAAAAGAGGAGATCACTCCTAAGGTAACTTTTTTTGATGCTAATATGGCGACTATCTTGACTAATGCTGCTGTTCAAAGTGATGCAAAGAAGACCAACAATAAGGAGACATCTGCAGTTCAAGGTAAGAATATAAAACCTCCCCCGTTTTATGTTTCACTTATCATTGGTGATAATTTGGTGCATAATTGTATGATGGAAAAATAAGCTACATGCTCCGTTATGCCTAAGAAAATAGCTGACTAGCTAGGCTTAAAGTATGAAGTGCTACAGAAAGGTGTAGTGTAGCTTGACGGTTCAACTATTCAAACAATAGGTCTTATCAAAGATGCTAGTTTGACCTTACATGCTTGTCCCAGTTGCTCTATATCCCAAGATATCTATGTTATTGATTTACCTCCATATTTTTCCTTGTGCTTATCAAGAGAAATTACTACCAAAATAGGAGGATACCTATCATTTGATTGGTTAGATATGTTTTTTCATACTAGGTATGGTACCAAAGTTACCATCCAATCTAAGTTATTGTCCAAAGACCATATTGAGCAATACATGCCCAGTGTCATTAATGCTAATTGTGTAATTTTTGAGCATGATGAATATGTTGCTGCTCCAGAATCCAAGACTCAAGTTAGTGAAACTCCAGATGTCTTATTGGATGAATGGGCAGAAAAAAATGTCTTAAATGATGAAACTAGTTTTCTTGTCGATGCTGGTTTAGGAAACTATATATTTCATGAAACTATATGTTTCATGAAACTAATTTAGTAATACCAAATCTGGTCAAAGGAGAAGGAGATACTTGTGAACAACAGAATGATGTTTGGGAGATATTTTTTGATGGTTCCCAAAACAAGAATGGTGGTGGTGGTGGTGCAGTGTTTGTTTCACCTAAAGGTGAGAAATATTACTCAACATTTCAGTTTAGTTTTGCTTGTACCAATAATACATCGGAGTATGAAGGTTTGATCCAAGGCCTAGAATGCACTAGAAAGCCTGGGATTAAGCATTTGGAGGTACATGGGGATAGTGAGATGATAGTTAATCAGGTTAGAGGCCTGAATGCAGTTAAAAATGATACATTGAAAGAATATAAAAATAGAGTGTTGGATGCTATAGAGGATTTTTATGCATTTAACCTTATTTCTATATCAAGGAGTAAAAATCAGCATGCTAACCACTTAGCTATTGTTGGAGCTCATTTTGACATACCGAACAACATTTAAAAGGGCTGTGAGAAACAACATATTAAGGTCAATGTCAGACCTTTTGTACCTGATAATAATGTAAATTGGTAGATGTTCAAAAGTGATGATAAAATCCTACTTTTTTTGCTAGAGGAAGACGTGTTTTCTGCCTCAAATCAAGGTAAAATTGAGCAGCAATATGAAAACTAGATCATTCAGTTAAAGTCAAACAAGCTTCCAAAAGGACTAGTTACCTTAGAATATTTTTCAACTCAGATGGTCAAAGCCAAAAAAGGAAAAACAAGCTTGCTAGTTCTACAAGAACATTAAAAGAATGTGGAGGTTACACCTGGAAAGAGCCTCAAATTTGGTAAGGTAAATACTCCTTCTGAAAAAGAGTCTTATGTTCAGCTTTTCCAATAATTTGGAGATATTTTTGCTTGGGAGTATAGTAATTTAAAAGGTTTTGATCCTAAATTAGCACAACATACCATATAACTAGAGCCTAATGCCAAGCCCATTAGGCAAAGGCAAAGACCAGTCAACCCAAAGTTAGAACCATTTATGCAAAAGGAAATATTTAGGTTGATAGAAAGTGGCATTATCTTTCCTATTAAACACACTAGTTGGGTATCCAATCTAGTCCCTGTTAGAAAGAAAAATGGGGAACTTAGATTATGTGTTGACTTCAGGGATTTAAATAGGGCATCTTTGAAGGATATGAATCCTCTTCCCTATATGAAAAAAATACTTCAGTGTGTGGTTGGTTCAAAATGTTTCTCATTGTTAGATGGGTATTTGGGGTATAATCAAATTCTGGTTAGAAATGAGGACCAATATAAAACTTATTTTACCACTAAGTGGGGTACCATGGCATACAAAAGAATGCCCTCTGGCTTGTCAAATGCAGGAGAAACGTTCCAAAAATCTATGGACATGGCCTTTAGCAATTTAATGTACAAGTTTGCCTTGGTTTACCTTGATGATATCACAATTTACTCCAAGGAGGCAGAATACCACATTGCCCATCTCAGGCAGATTTTTGAGCGTTGTAGAGAGTTTGGTGTTTCATTGAATCCCGAAAAATGTTTCTTTGATGTTCATGAAGGTGTATTATTGGGTTATGTTGTTTCCAAAAAAGGAGTCACACTAGATCCAAAAAGGATTGAAATAATTTTAGAGTTACCATTACCACATCATAAGAAGGGGTTAAAGTCCTTCATTGGAAGGATTAACTTTTTTAGACGTTTCTTGCCTAACATTGCTGATTTATTGAAGCTGCTGACAACTATGCTCAAGAAGAATGTCATTTTTAGTTGGACAAAAGAAGCCAATAATAGTTTTCAAGTTACTAAAGAGTCCCTAGTAACAACTCATGCTTTAGTGAATCCAGATTTTAGCAAGGACTTCATTTTGTATGCATATGGCGGTTATGAGACTATTTATGCAATGTTGGTATAGAAAAATGCAAAAGGATTGGAGCAGCCAATTGCATTTTTCAGTAAGGGCTTAGAAGATTATGAGAAAAGATATAGTTTTGTGGAAAAACATGTCCTTTCTATTGTAAAAGGTCAAAAGAAAATTTGACACTTACTGTCTCATAACAAGATTCATCTAAGGGTTGCACACCCTAGTGTCAAAGAATTTTTACTCAGTAAGGACTTGACTTAAAAGAGAGGTGGTTGGATAAAAAGGGTCATGGACTATGACATGGATATCCAAGTAACCAAGTTGGTTAGAGGTAGATGCATGTGAGAGAAAATTACTACTAGTAAAGTTTCAGATGATGAAGAACAAGCGGAAACAAGTATGGTCTTAAATTTGGTGTCTGATAATGATAGAGCAGCAAGCTGGTTGCAAGACATGATTCTTTTTTTGAAAACCAGTAAGTGTCCAACAAACTTGGACAAGGAAAAAGGGAGATACTATCAGTTATAGTCAATTCCCTTTGTCCTGATTAACAATGTATTGTACAGGAAGGATCACAATGGTGTTCTCCTTAGGTGTATTGACTCAAATCAAGTTGTTGGAGTTTTACATGAGTTCCATGATGGTAATTCAGGTGGCCATTTCTCTCCTAGGACTACTGCATATAAAATTTTGAGGGCTGGTTATTATTGGCCAGATATTTTTAAGGACAGCTATGCATATACAAGGAAATGTGTGAAATGCGCCATGTTTACAGGGAAAAAAAGGTTGCCAGCATTGCATTTGGAGCCAATTAAGATACAACAACCTTTTCAAAAGTGGGGTGTTGATGTCATAGGTCCTATCAACCCTCCGTCAAGTGCAAGACACAAGTGGATAATCACCACAACTGATTATTTCACTCACTAGACAAAAGCTTCAGCACTAAAGGATACAAATGAGTCTAATGTTCTAAATTTTTATGATGACATTGTTAATAGATTTGGAGTTCTTGATTCCATAATCTCATATAATGCACTTGCCTTTATTAGACTAAGGGTGACTGATTGGGAAGTTAAACATGGAATATATCTCAATAATAATTCAAACTATATCCTCCAGGAAATGAACTTGCAAAGTCTACAAATAAAAATTTAATCAAAATTTTGAAGAGGACCTTACAGGAAACTAGCGTGATTGGTACTCCAAATTGAAGGATTCCCTATGGATGGCCATGATTACTCAAAAACAAATTATTAGGAACTCACCTTACATGCTGGTATATGGGAAAGAGGCTAGATTATCTATTGAAACATAACTACTAGCACTTGATCTTGCTAGCCAGCTAGTTCTATTCAAAAAAGGGGACCCTTTATAGATACGTTATGCTCAGTTAATGGAATTGGAAGAGTACAGAAACAAGGCAATACAAACTATGGACTTTCAGCAGTTACAAGTCAAAAGGAGCTTTGACAAGAAAGAAAAATTGAGGGATTTCAATGTGGGAGATGTGGTCCTCAAGTGGGATGAACTAAAGAGTAGACCGAGTAAGCGCACTAAATTTGATTTATTTTGGGGAGGCCCATTTGTGATAGTTGAGCGCAAGGGACAAAATGCTTTCTAGCTGTCTACACTTGAAGGAAAGGACTTTCCAATACCAGTCAATGGTATTCACCTCAAATACTGTTTTGAGGTATGTCCTACTTTGTAAACTCTAGTAGAGTTTTTGAATAAGGTTATGTTGCACCATTTTCTTTGAGGTTTTCCTTTTTATAGGTGTTGTTTCCTATGTTAGTTGTTAGTCTTCAGTGGAGAACACTCTTAACAACACATTCATACATATTAGGGTGCCTACATATCAAAATTCTATATCACACATGCAGGAGATTTTTCTCAACTATCACATGTGCTATACAACATTCATACATAGGCATTGTGATATATACCAACATCCTGTTAAAAATGTTTCGGCTGAGATTTTTAGTTAGTTGTCCAGTTTTCCCTAAGTGTTTTTAGAATATAGGTTGTCGTGTAATTTTTCAGAACTGACAGGTGGCTGGTATAAATACATATCTTACAATATTTTGAGTGCACACCTATTCCTTGGGGTAGGGGAGCTATTCTATCACAAGTCATAAATCTGCAATCAAAATCCTATCCTACATTGTTAATTACCAGCCACCTATCCTCCAAATTTAAGTATTGTACGTCATTGATCCACTGCCCAATGGATGTGTTAAGACTATTGGTTTCATGTATAGCAGGCATACACACAACAAAGGTTGCAAAAATATTATCAAAATTTTACTACCCTAGCAATTTTTCTACAAAAGATACATTTTTGAATCAATTGACCTCATTTATTGATATGCAAACAACAAAGATAAAATACATTGTGAAATTCTGAAAATAATCATTTCATTTGCATTGAACAAGGATAAATTAATTTTTTTGAGTTCACTCATTTAAAAACATAAATACATGTATTTAAGATCAATTCAAATTAAATGCCTCACACAAGCTGTGAGTGTAGCCTACTACTTCTCCTACAAACTTAAAATAAAATTAAAAGGAATAATAGGAGAAAGAGATAGGTCAAGGATAACAAACCATTGCCTGTTGCTTTGACTGGTTATAAGTGGTTGGCTGGTCTTGAGTTTGTTCTGTGTCTGCGAGTTTCCCAACAAGCTCCTGAATCTTGTAATATTGAAAACAATGATGTTAGATCCCAGTACAGATCTAAGAAATGGCCGGTTATCTCAAATCTACTCTATGCCTATGCCACCTTTTAAAGCTGTCCTAAATCTGAAGAAGAAACATCATAATACCCTCAGTGCTTGTGAAAAATAAATATTTATGCTAATGAGTTTGTTTCCTGTGCAGAAAAATGATCAATATCACGTGGACGTAATGTGTGGATGCCAAAAGGGTTTGAGCCCATCGTATCATTGATCAACATATATTAGATCAAGCAAAAAGTATAAATACAATATTAAAGGGGCATGTGAATCTTTCATGGAACCTTTTATTGTATTCCGAATGCAAATATAAAAAGCAAATAGATTGACAAGTTGTTTAAGTGACAATACTTTTGTAATTGAAACCTTACAACTTGTTGAGGAACAACAAGAATTATCGATCAAAGCAAGATAGAAGATCAACAAAGAGTTGCAAAGATCTAGAAAAAGAGTATTGATAAGCAACAATGAACCCAAGAGTTGCAGGTTTTCAGCAAACAGTAAAATTTATGAAAGGGAGTACCAAAATAGAATCATGACTGTATGATGACCCTCAAAGGGCAGTGAAATAGATTTATTATTGTTGTTTCAAGACTGTTTTAGGTTTGCACTGAATTCAAGATCAATGACAACAACATTGATAGGTCAAGCATTACCACTAAGTTCAGTCACCATAAAAAATGCAAAGACCTATTTTTATGTGATAGCCTGGTGTTAAGGAATAACATCTCAAATATCACTGTCATGTTTTTCAATGCAATAATCTGAGGCATAATGGAGTTACAGGAAAAATGAAGGTATCAACAAAATCATGCTGATTATTTATCCATAACAGTGTCGAGTCTCACACAGATTAAAAAGAAAGAGGGAACTCTCTCTGCAAATCCATAACATATCCCAGTAGCACTGATCAAAGAAAAGGGGTGATTCCTTAGGGGTTGTTCTATCTCTAGAGGTAAGAATGCCCATTTTTTCATTACTTGAAGTTAAAACATTTACAAGATTGAAGGAGATGACCCACAACTTTCACAATAAAACCCTCTTATTAATCTACAGCACCAGAACCAAAGTTTTTTAGCAGTTCATTTGTGCACAACAATGAAATTCTCAAGCATAAAACAAATCTACAGAGGAAGATCAATCCATGCTCAGAGACCAGAAAATAAAATGATAGTTTTTGAAGTTTCATAAACATATAGAATATGAGAAAATAATAGACAAGGAGACTTCATAACTATGAAACATTTTAAGGGTGGAAAATATAGAAAAACAAAATGCTGGTGTCATCATGTTTCAACATGTTTAGAGTGATTTTTAGGAAAAAAACCTTCGGTAGAGGGAGGAAACGTGTTAAATGTTCATTTTTTTTACATGAGGAACTCTTGACTTCAAGAAGCCACGTCTTGAATATTGAGAAGAAGTCTGAATCTTTTCCAAACAAAAAAAAAATGGCAATCCTAGATATAAGCTGGAGGTGAGCATTAAACATGAGAAATGAACAAATAATTTGTTATTTAAACCCGCCTGTGAATGAATGTAGGTGGCCAGAGCAATAAGGAAAAAATACACAGAATTTCACCTTTATTCAACATGATTTTAGAAAGGGGAGTTCAAGTGTCATTCTAATGCACTTACATGTGAAGCTTTGCAGAGCTTCATGGAGGGAATGGCTTTGTAAAACTTCTAGAAAGCAGAAAACTTCCATAGATGGTGATGGCTCCTGCTCAAACCCTACTCACCTCTCCATGCAAAAAAAACAAATGATGCGAATTACTTTAGGGTTATTTGTTTTGTGGACCCCTAAGGTGCATTGTATTATTTTTCAAATCCGCTTATGCATGACAATATACTTTGCTATAAACAAAATATCCAATGTAAGGTCGAGCTGTTTTCCATTTTGACACGACAACACAAGGTTACACCTTGTTGTGTGCAAAGCATTTTGTTAAATGACAATAATAGTATCATCAAATTAAATTGTAAACATATCTTATATATTTATCAATATTAAGTAATAGGTAAAGTTTATTTACCAAATATAAGTTCTATTTATATTTTTTGAATAAATTTTATTATTTCTTAATATAAGTAAATATATAAGATAAGTTTTAGATTTAATTACATTATTATTATTGTTTATATTTGACAGCTTTTGTGCTTTGAATTTAATAATTGGTGCCTTATAAACCAGTTATTAAATATTAAAAGAAGATGTAATGGAGTGACATGTGTGGAAATTTCTAAATCTTCATGACTTAGCCACAAATTTTATTGAATTTGAGAGTTTTTAGGAGGGTGGATGAAGTCTCTAGAAATTTGAAGGCAATCTAGGAGTGTTGGAGTCCTTTTAGGGGAGTTGGAGAAGTCTTAGGATCGAATTTGACATTCCCTTAGGATATGGAAGGCAATTATGACCATTTGGAGCATTCTTAGGGCTGTTTTGATGAGTCGTGAGGTGGTTAATGACTTGAGAAGACTTTTTCATGGTAGGACTTTATTTTGGAGAGAGTGGAATAACTATTTTTGGGGCTATCTTTCTGATTTCGACCCTTGGAGGTTTTAAGATGTATTAAGTGAGTTTGGGACCCTTTTTCTGAGCTAGTTCTAATTATGCAAAGGAGGGATTTTGTGACATTCTTTTGTACTTAACACTTTTATGTAGAAGTTTGTAACTCATTTTTGGAGACTGAATAAATAGTGACAGCATTTTGGAGCAGCAGTATTCTATCAAGTTCAAGCCTTCTTTCTTTTTGTGACTATGTGTCAAGTGCATGATTGATAGTAATAGTAAGTGAGTTGATAATTCCTTGTTATTTTTTTTGTCTCAGCTATTACCTTGTTGTAGGAATGTATTTTGTTTGCAGGTTGTAATTTGTGTCCAGGAATTCATAGGGTTTTCTTGTGAAGAATTTTCTTCCTTGTTAATTCTATTAAGGATCTTGTAGACACCTAAAATTGTCCATTCACACTAATATTAATTTTTATTAATATTTTCCCTTAACATTATGGTTAATTTTATTAATTGACTATAATTGTTATATTCTTCAATTTATTTAATTAAATTTATTTTAATTAAATAAATTCATTTTCCCTTTGTATTTAAATTTTATTTAAATACTATAATATATTAAATTAAATTAAATATATTATCTCTCCATTTCCCTTTTTAAAATAAATTTATTTTATTTTATTCCTCCACTAGCCTAAAGTTCTTCTAAACCATGATTAAATTAAATTTATTTTAATTTAATCCCTTTTCCCTTTTTCCTATGCTTACCTTTTTCTAAATATTCCTCTAATCTTGATTAAAGATGGATTTCCTCTAAACATGTGCACAATCACCTTTTCCAAGGTGGCCACCTCTCCATCTTTTTTCTCCACCAATCATTTTTAAATTTCTCTTTCCCTCTAAAAGTGAAGTTTGACTTTTGCCACTTCACCTTTTG